>JPKE01002746.1:0-27141 GCA_000750995.1 Pseudogymnoascus sp. VKM F-4520 (FW-2644) | reverse complement strand
GGAAAGTGGCCGACTCGCTTGGGTGGCCGACTCGTTATACATGTACGTTATATAAAATAGTATATACACTACGTACGCCAATATATTTGCATAGGGATAGCTTTCTAAAAGTGAAAATTAATAAATCAACTATTTTTTATAATTATTCAACAATAGTGTTGATGTATAGAGCAACATAGTACCGAGTATATTTACCACGTTATAATTATACGCTATTTAGCTCCTATAAACAGTTGTATATAAAAAGTAGCTCTGCTACTGTATATTCAATAACTACTGTCTATAAACTACAACCGTTACAGCTTTCTGACCGTTTCTAATAATAGGTAGCCGCTATACAGCTCACCACCCTAACCACAATCGTGCGACGGTCGTAGGGCTCAGGGTGGTCGTAAAACAGTAGGCCTACGGTGCAGCGATTTGCTAATTCTTCGCTAAGGTATGTTATCCTATGTTGTATTGCTTAAATCTAGTATTAAAGTAGTAAAGATAGACAGCTAGCTAAATGTCAATGAGACACCTTTATCCGATTACCATCTCTAAGACCTCCATTACTTGAGATTTCTCTGTCATCGGAACAGCATTTGTCTTAATCCACAGGTCATGTAGGCTGTTCGTAGCTAGCATATCCAGCTTATCTCGACCAACGTTGACCTCTTTTAGAGAACGAGGCATACCCAGCTTTCTAATGACACGGTCTAATACATCTCCCAAGTCCAACTCTGCTAAGTCGTCTGATTTCACTAAGTCCCGAACAGTCTCGTCACGGAGCAAGAGATCGAGCACGGCCTTCTGTCTCTCGTTATTAGCATTCTGCGCCGCGTTGTACTTACAAACTGCGGGTAGTAGAATGCAGCTCGTCTCGCCGTGCCCGACCCCTAGAGGTCCCAGCTGATGTCCAATCGCATGACTTGCTCCTAACGGTACTCCGCTAGAGACTGCACTCATCGCTTCTACCACGCCTAACTGGCAAAGATGCCGCGCCTCTATGTCGTTGGCGTTTTGCTTACAGCGTAGCAGGCCTGGAACTAACCTCGCCAAGCCTTTCCTGGCTTCCTCGTCGCCCTTAGTATTACTCTGTAACGAGCATAACGTCTCGATGCAGTGATCGACCGCACGAATACCCGAGCTTAACCATAACCATTGTGGCGTCAACAAACATAACTCGGGATCCTGAATTGTCAAGGTCGGATTCACCTTCGGCTCGAAGGTCCGTTTGGCACGCGACACCGTCTCCGTGGCACCCGCAATGCTCTGGTACTCCCCCCCCGAGAGGGAAGTGGGAATGCATAACAATGGAATCGTTGGCGGTATGATCTGTTCACGCTGTCTGGGATTATGAGAGTGTCCACCCCATAGGGTATTCACCTCGTCGTCCGTGTATGCCTCGTTGGCCAGAGCGAATCGAATTAACTTTCCGGCGTCGGTCACGCTCCCACCACCCAGGGTAATTAGGCAATCCACGCCGTCAAGCTTCCGGATGGCGCCAATTATCTCTAGACATTCGGAAATGGGCGTGTGGGCACTGACGCCGACGTGTTCACCGACTACCCTACCATCAAGCGCTTCTTTCAAGGCTATGAGACTGTTGCTACTCGTGGCTAAGGACCGCGAAGCTAGAACATAGACTCTTGTAGTATCCAGACGCTTCACCGCCTGCACACAGGCGTCCTGAAATCGCAGGCCATAACTCATCATTGGTAGCGCTTGATCGGTGTAGGCGCGACGATAAGTCTCGCCATGGGAAAAGAAGTCACTATCCGACATTGCGAGGAGCTCTTGCTGTTGGACGTAAAGATGTCGATGTGAAATAAGAGACAGGGCTGGTTAATAAGGCTGGTTGAGGATTATCGAAGAACTCTGCAAAATGCAACGTGCACGTATCTGGGATATCGTGGGTAGGTATATGGATCGCACAACGTCGCCAACGGGTACTGCCTTCTTCACGGTAAGGGTTGTTGTAGGCGATGATGATGCTCCTTTGATAGCAATAGCGGGTGGCACAGAACAGGCAGAAGGTACGGGCGGCAAACGGCGGAGCTCGGTTCTTATGTAGTCGGTCCCACAACTTTTGCGCTCGTGTCGGCCTATGGTGTGATGCTCTAGAGATGTGGTTGTGTCTCTTGTGATTATATTGTTGGTGATGAGGGAAGGTGGAGTCTGGGCGGGTATGAAATCAAACTAAGAAATACGTCCTGTGACGTACCTGATAAACCCCTCACGGAGATTGCCGATGATGACGAGGCATTTCACGGTTAAATAGTGTCCGATGAATGTTACTATTCTTTTAACTCCTAGAAAACTTTACCCCTCAACTCTCAGTTAGGAAGCAAAGTGTCCCCGCATGTCTTACATGGCACCTTGTTAGCGCCCCTCACTATAGGGCGACGATATGTGCGGGGTCAGCCATTGTAGAGCTAGTCGGCAGCTTCTTGTTCGTTATTAGGCTTAGTTATGAATAAGCGGATACTTCTTAATGTAAACATTTATGTACGACCTAACTAAATTGTACGTGCCATGCGATGTGTCATGAAAGTTGGCGCTGGTCCTATATGGGCTCAAAAGTAAAATAGCCAGCATAAGCAAATGTAGTTAGTAAAAGCACTATTTGGCTCGGATCATGGCATACGTCTAGCTCTAAGACACAGGCCAATATCCATGTATTAGTATATAGTAGGAGGACTTCGATCCGAGTCTTTCTCCTCTCAGCCCTGCTATACCGACGCTGTTCTCACTATATTTCCTCCCCTTCCAAACTTACCCCCCCACCCAATTCGCCCACCTATTCTATTCCGAAACTTTTCCAACCTAAGCGGCACCGCCATGTTTAAAATTTTTTGGTCGCTAGCACGGCGTTCCGATAATGTCGGCTGTACGCGAATGACATGCCGACGTGCATTTGCTTCACTTTCGATGAGTGGGAATGCGAAGAACACCCTGCCTCTTGCTGGGATAAAAGTACTCGACCTTAGTCGTGTCTTAGCAGGGGTAAATACCCTCCTCTCTGTTAACAAATGCTGGAGGTTCGGCACAACTAACTTCGACAGCCATACTGCACACAGATTCTAGGTGATTTGGGGTATGCAATTATGATCACATGGTGTTTAAGACTGCTGGCTTCTTACATTGTGTTGGCAATGTTGTTGGCAAAGAGCGCTAATGAGTTGTCGAATCCAGGGCAGAGGTCATAAAAGTAGAGCATCCAGGACGCGGAGATGATACTAGAGCGTGGGGACCACCATTTGCACCATACACCAATGGCGCAGAAGGTCCAGGGGAATGAGCATATTATCTCTCAGTGAGAGCTCCTGCTACTATACCAGCGAAGAATAATACTAACCACCGTGTCCAGGCCAATCGAAACAAGAAGTCCATATGCATTGACTTCAAGAATGCAAGTGGCATCGAAATCATACAGAAGCTCGCCGAAGAAGCAGATATCCTAGTAGAGAATTACCTGCCTGGGACCTTGAAAAAATACGGACTAGACTTCGAAACGTTGAGCACCAACAACTCCCGTCTTATATATGCGAGCATTACCGGCTATGGTCAAACTGGCCCATATAGTGACAGACCTGGATTTGATGTCATGGTTGAGGCGTCAGTCCCCACCAGTCTTCGAATCCCGCTGCTGAGACTGACTTTGAAATAGTGAAATGGGTCTCATGCATATCACGGGCGAACGTGACGGACCACCAGTGAAAGTTGGCGTGGCAGTTACAGATTTAACTACAGGTTTATATGCCGCTAACAGTATCCTGGCGGCCCTTCTTGCTCGCGGAAACACTGGGATGGGACAGAGCCTCGATGTTTCACTCAGTGACTGCCAGGTTGCAACGCTGTCGAATATGGCCGAATCAGTGCTGATCTCGGGAAAGAGGGATACTGGTCGCTGGGACACAGCTCATCGTAGGTAATCACTCGAGCCCACATGGGAGCCAGCTGACACCGCCTCACTATAGCTTCGGTTGTGCCATATCGAGGATTTAGGACCAAGGACGGCTTCATCCTCATTGGCGGCGCGAACGATCGCCTGTTCGGCCTTCTCTGCCACAACATAGGCAAATCTGAATGGCATACTGACCCGCGCTTCGTGACAAACGCAAGGCGTGTCGAAAACCGCATTCTCCTAGAGGCGTGGCTCGAAGAGGTGACACTAGAGAAGACGACGCAAGAGTGGATGGACACCTTTGAGGGGTCGGGATTGCCTTACGCAGCTGTGAATGATCTCATGGACACCCTCAATCACAAGCACGGTAAGTAAGCCTTTGTGCATTTGTTAGCATGCTCGAATCCAGAATTGTCGATATGAGACTGATGGTTTTACAGTACGTGCACGAAACATGATTCAGGAGGTCGAACACCCAGCTTGTGGAAAGATGGAGTTAATAAATACCCCCGTGAAGTACTCGAGATCGACACCGGGGATTCGCACACCGCCGCCAACGCTAGGACAGCATACGAAAGAGATCCTAACGGGCAGTTTGGGATATAGTGAAGAGGATATTGAGAAGTTGATCGCCGAGGGCGCGGTCAAGTAAAGCATTGTTTAACTGGTATGGCAGTACAGTGCATTTGGTTATTGTTATGAATCTTAGACCTCCCTGGGAACATTTGTGGCGACTAGAAAGTGCTTAGAGAAAAAGACTTAGTATACGGTGGGAGGAAGTCGGTGTGGTACCATAGAGAAAGACAGCAAGTATGTTGGTAGATGAGTTATTTAGTTAATACGTGATGTTGGGATAAAATCCCTGAACATAACTGTGAACATGCATCGTCGAATGTTCGCTCATAGTTAAAAACTTGAATGCTAAAGCGCATTTAATTAGACCTTAGAAAGCCCCGTGACTTGATTCAGTCAAGATCTGGAATCGGCAATCCATTCAACATCTTCATCTTCCTGTTCAACTTACTCATTGCCTCCCGCGCCTTGACTTCTTTCATCGCCGTGGCTTCAGCCTCCGTAGCAAGCACGAAATCATAGCGCAACAACGCCGTGCCCGTCTTTACGTCATACTTGGCGGAAATCTCCTCGTCCACAATGCCAAGGTCGACAATCAGAGACTCCTTTACGCCAAAGACGGGATCGGATGTTTCGAATGGGTCGCCACGAGGGTAAAGAGCGCTGCGGAATGTTAGTACATGTCCCTGTTCATACCTTCGATCTCTTGTTGCAAAGTGTAGGACATGACTTACGTGACGAGCTTCTCAAATCCAGCCTTCTGCAACATAAAGTGTACGTGACCTGGACGATTCGGGTGACGCTTTAGTAGTTTTAACATAGCTCCCACTGGGCCGTCGTCCGGAATGGGATATGGTACTGGCACGATCGCGTTGAAGTAAATGATGCCGTCCGCGGTCGAGTGTAGCACGGCACGTCCGTCCGGACCCTGGCGGTCAGCACTCTGTACGTCGTAGAAGCCGTGCGAGTCACCCTCCCAGACATCGAGCCGCACGCCTGGTATAGGCTTGCTACTCGTGTCCTTGACGGTGCAGAGAACAAATAGTTGTGTTGCATCCGGATCCTTGTGTAGCGTGTATCCCAAGTCAGTGTTCGGTGCGTCGTGCGTGTGGAACGGGCCGAGCACAGTGCCTTCCGTCACGTTGCCTATTCGCGGATGGTTGATCGAGTCCACGAGCAGTGATAGCCCTAGCGTGTCTGAGAGAAGGATCATCTCGTGTCTGAGATCTGTGCTTATCTGCCCGATCTTGGTCAGGAATTCGATACCAATCATCCACTCCTCGGAGCTGAGGCGCACTTCCCGCGCAAAGTCGTGTAAGTGCACTACCAGTCGCTCGAAGATATATCTGGTTCGTGGGTCCGGGCATGTAGAGTTGATGATCAAGACATTCTCGGTGATGTTCTCCGACGTGAGATCCTTCATTGGAGGGATCTTACCGTCGACAGGCGCACAACGACTCATGACTGCTGTTTTGTGAAAGTGGTAGCCTTCAGTGATGGGGTGATGGTTTCGTCGATATCAGTACTGAGACACGACAAACGAAGACAAGGAATTGTGTGAGGCGTTGTTGATTACAATTGATGCTAGCCTGTGGTCAAAGCAAAATTATAGGATCACTATTTCGATAACGACGATAAGCACTTTGCTAAGAACTCTGATTGACTTGGTATAATTGATAGTTGATGTATCGGACGTCATTATCCTCACATGCCCGCACTACTCGGTTAAAATCCCCGCATCCCCGCATCCCCGCATCCCCGCATCCCCGCATCCCCACACATTTGCTCACTTCCCCTTAGACGGTCCGATGTCTCCACTATTCCACTCCAGAGCCTGCCACATTTTTCCTAGCTTGGCTTACCCTTGCCATATGGATCGAATTCTAGGTGGAGTTAGTGAGAATGGATGAGACTCATGAGCGGGGCATCAGACTTGTTATGACGAGACATCGTCAATCGCACCCCGAAGTTCCAGTGAAGGACAATAGCTTTAGCAGGCACATCTCAGCATTCATAGATTTCATGTATGCAGTTTGCCGGTTTCTTGATTGGGTTTTCGATACAGCAAGAAGTAGCAGCACATGCATGTGGCGCGTCTAGCTCGGGCGTACCTCATCAACCCAAGATGCTCCATCCCATACCCGTATTCCATTTCCTACCTAGAGCTCCATTAACATTATTTCGCACAAGAAATTTCTGTCTTCTATCTAGTTCGGGGAGGGGCAACCTGTTACTCAGAGTGTGCCCCTTCAGATCCATGTTGTTGGAGGCTTTGCGACCCCCTTTCAAGCATTGACGGAAGCCCTCCTACAGCGCCAAGCGCGACATGTCGGCGCTGATCACCCTCCAGAGCTTAGTGCGCTAGCGAAGTATTATTCACGACGAACTGCCTAAATTACTTTTGGTGCGTTGCATGAGCATGAATCATAAGTCATCAATATCTCCCCGCCGACTTGTCGCCATTCTCAGCCTCGCTCGTATTAAGTCAAGAATTTGCTCCCGATTCGTGCTACGAATACTCTCACTATATAAGCATGGGGAATCCCGAAGTTTCGCTGCGTTGCCTGAACATCCCATTACCCCGCTGCATCCGGAAGCTCATGGAGGTGCTCCCGGTCCCTGTATATCACCAGAGTGATGAAGGTGTGCTGGATCTGATCGAAAAGTTTGGGCAGGAATACGACCGAGATATAAATGAGATACGGCAAACATGCGATCTTGCGACTGGATACTTGGCTCTCGTCGTATTCTTAATCTACCAACTCTAAGACATAATTATTCGGTGGACTTTGAGACATTTGTAAACAATTGCGCTAACATAAATGTAGTAGGTGAGCTCATTGGATTTGCTACTAAAGGGGCACGAAACATTCATACAGTATCTGTCTTTGACGTCTATTCCTTAAGCCGAGCGTAGCTAATGAGTTGCCCTAGGATTGTGACTGGTATCCTCGAGGAAATTAATTCTCAAAGCCAAGAGGCTAAAAGTAGCGATATGTTGTTGGAGCGACAGGGCCCGTGGAT
Source organism: Pseudogymnoascus sp. VKM F-4520 (FW-2644) (assembly GCA_000750995.1). NCBI lineage: Eukaryota > Fungi > Ascomycota > Leotiomycetes > Thelebolales > Thelebolaceae > Pseudogymnoascus > Pseudogymnoascus sp. VKM F-4520 (FW-2644). The sequence goes on along the minus strand of JPKE01002746.1, from coordinate 19,655 downwards.
GCTATAACAAATTCGTTGGACAGCTTATTAGAGGAGGGGTCAGACGCTATACAATTTGGGCCAGAGTTAATAATGAAGGCTAGGGTTCAATCGTCACATGGTCTTTTCACCTAGCGACAGCAGTATGCTATAATAAATATAACACAGACTGTCGAGCGCTTTTTAGTAGTAATAAGTAACATTAATAGTGACTTTATTACTTCAACGCACTGGCTGTCATTACTGTTTTAGTACTAGCGTACATACTTGAGATCGCTCTAGCTTCATTCCCGCTCAGACCAACATTGCTTCTAGCCGCCCTTCCACTCCCCACCCTTTCTTGCTTCCCAAATCCGATTTTGAAGCCCAATGAAAAGCAATCCCTTATAACGACTGATAATATGTTGACAACAATTCGCCTAGAAAATGTTCTTCATCAAGTGTGCAAGCAAGCACATTCGCGGAACAGTTCCTCACAGTGCTCGTGTTCATTCATCCACGGAACTGAAAAGGGACAACTCATGGGCGGCGAGGCCATTGTCTTTGCCCTACAAGATCACCAGGGCAGGAAAATAGGCATTCGTATCCAACGTGAGTCTACATAATCAACCTCATACCTCTTAGGCAAACAGGTGGAATATTTAAAGGCCATCGAGAGCTTAAATATTGCTAGATTTCAGAAATTGATTGACTACGAAATCTACGGGAATCAACTCATACATGCACCGTTTATGGCGATGGAATGGGCAGATGGTGAATCATTACACTGGACGGATACCTCCCCAGCCAATTTATCTCATCGACAAAAAATTATTCAAGCTATAGCGGAAGCCACCCTTGACCTCCTCCAAATACAAAGGCCTGGTCAGTTAATCACTACAAATGTGTGCCGAATCGTCTCCTAACAGCTATTTTATAGGAGACTCAGCTAAAAAATACATCACTTCTAGGATCAATGGAAAGATTGGGCGTGCTTTAGGCGGTAAATACGCTGGAGGAGGAGTTGAAGGTTGCCGCAAACAGCTCGACTTATTAGACGAATTCTGGGAGCCAGATCTTAACATAGCACAACATGTGCTCATCCATGGGGACCTTTCTGACACAAATATTATTGTTAATGGAAGTTCAGATGTTAAAAAGTGAGTACTTCTTAATAACAAGCAAAGCAATCAAGTGCTCAAAACACACAGGATTATTGACCTTGGTTGGTCTGATATGGTTCCGCTCCAGTTCGCCGCCGTTTATCCTCGCTTTCTTACCTATCAGCCGGCCGAGGTCTGCTCAGATAATGGAGGCGTTGTTTCATTCGACTGGTCTGTTAAGCATACAACCATTATGATGAGAGATAGAGCGTTCTATCTCGACTGTATCAAACAGCGAGCTTATTCTGAAGCTGGCATTGCCCTCGATTTTTATAAAGTCCTCAATCGCCATGATGAGAGCAGGAGATACTGGTGGTTCAGAGCGGTACATCAGCTCGATGCTCATAGGGCGATGGTTGCATGTGATTGGGATCCTGGACACACTGGCTAATGTGAATATTCCAACTCAAACTCAATAGCACATGTTGCGCCCCGCATTTCTCATAAAGTGCATCCATCTAGTTGACCTCGCGGTAGAATGGCAGTTTCAATAGCTCATCACACCTCATTTCCTCTAACCTTGTGCGAAGAAATAATTTAGTCACGACGATTATGATCTCTAGGTAATATATGCCTATCTCCTAGCGACTGCTAATGGTACCATTCTAGGGGCAGGACAGGCAAGGTAGGATATTAAACCCGAAACTAGCAATCGACAATAAGTGCATTGGTCTTCTCGTTACTACCAGGATAGTTATCGAAACATCCATTTGTAGGGTAACCCGGCTTCAGAGTTGCGCCGCCACAATCTTGGTTGGCGATAGGCACCCTTATGTCGTTGCCAGGGGTATAATTATATACCAAAACGCTTCGATAATCTGGCAAGTGGCAATTATAGTCGCAGTTGTTGCCCGGGCTGTCGTAAACTGCGTTGCCAACACACCCTTTGGCAGCGAATAGTTTGTATCCGGTGCCGTGAACAAGGCTAATGGGCAGCACGAGAGCTGAGAGGAATCGTGAGGTACGCTATGAAGAGAGCGAGAAGATTAGTTATCGGCAGTGACCACTCGGTGGACATATTAGGGAAACATACCATGTCAGACGACGTTAGATTTTTCGCAGGATATGCTTAAACAAGCAATAGAAGGGTGGGTTTTATGTTTAATTGTACCAGGGCTGGTCATGAACAGGAATTAGGTCAACTGTGATCGCGATACTCCTTATATAAAGGTCAGTCATAGGCATTAGCTCCACCTTGCTGGATATACCACGGCGTATGGGGAGTTTGGAGTGTAACATCAGTCTAAACGTTTGCCCGTATTACAAGATCGGCGCATCGTAAAACGCCAATGGCATTTCGTTCTCGGCTTGCTGGCCCCACCGACGTTGATAACACAGCCACTGAGGTTACGCAAATCGATGCACAGCTGTTTCAGTGAGGCTCATTACAGCAAGACACAAGGCGCCCTTTGTCCCCAGATGAGCTGAATGTCTCAGGACGAGATGAATGTCTCAGGACGAGGAGATGGCAGGATTATATACATTTTCTGCCGTACGAGGTTGCAAAATAGGTAGTATGAGTTACTTTCCCTTGCTACTTTTACCTTTGGAACAGGCCCTTGCATTTCACGAGGTAAATAGTTTTGAGATTATAATATAATTATAGCTGTTCTTAAAGCAGCAAGCTAAATTTATGTTAGGTTAGAGTGAGCGTGGTAACTGAGCGGAAAGGCTGTGTGAAGCAGCAGGCAAATGCAGCTGCAAACAGTCGCGAAATCGCCAACATGTAGTGTATAATAGGTAATATTATAAGTTACATTAAAGAACTTTATTAATTCATGTAATATGAGAAGTATAATGCAAAGTCTAAGATCTAAAAACTTCAAGGAATTATAGAAGGCCTTGTAAAGAGAAACCCTCTTCCTATAGGTAGGTACTCTTATTATAACATTTATAATACTCTACTTAACGATGCGACAGCTAGGAGGCTGCTGAAAAGGGCAGCTTTTGTCGCTGTTTTACGCAACTCGCTTGGCTACTTTTCAATACTCCTACACCCCACTAGGGTCTGGCTTACAAGTCTTTGTGCTCTAGAACCGGACTCATAAGCCTCCCCTTCACAAGGGCGCTCCACACATTTTCGATGCACCATATCTCCATATTCATCTGCGTCTCCACAGTCCATGTTCCCATATGTGGCAGGAGCATTACGTGTGAGTTAGCGATCAGGCCTGGGTGGACCTTAGGCTCGTCTTCGAATACGTCGAGTCCACATGACCACACTTTCCCCTCATGTAACGCCTTTACAAGGGCATCCTCGTCCATGACTGCCCCTCGGGAGGTGTTGACTATCACAACACACTCCTTCATTAACTCAAACTCCTTGGTGCTAATAATGTGGTGGGTGCTTTTCTGTTAATTCACTAGTTACTCTCCTATCTAATAATAGTGGTTAAGCGAGGAACTTACATTCAACGGTAAATTTAGAGATAGAACATCGCTAGTCCTTAATAACTCTTCGAAGCTGACGTATTTTGCTTCTCCACTTAGCTCGCCCGATAGCTTTGAGCGATTGTGGTACTGGACGGTCATGCCAAACGCAGTAGCTTTCTTCATAAGGTTCTGGCCAATCCCTCCCATACCTAATATACCTAAGACTTTGCCTTGTGGGTCGTGACCAAAAGTTGGTGGAGAGAAGCCCTTCCATAAGCCATTGCGTAGTGCCACCATTGCTGGTATCCCATTAGTATAGAGGCCAAGTCGATTATATAGAATGAATCTCACATGTGTTAAAGCCTCGCAGAGCTCCTAAGATAAGGAACATGTTCACATCTGCAGTAGCATTATCTGCCACCATTGGCACGTTAGCAACTTGGATATCGTGCTCTGTGCAGGTGTGCACATCAATCTGGTCGTAGCCCGCTCCTATATTAAACAAAAATCAGCCACGGCTTTCTCTGAGTCCAACTCCCCAACTATTGGGTGATAAGGATAAAAGTCAGTAAGTTCTATACCATTATGAACTATAAAGTTTAGGCTCCTAGGGAGTATAGGCACGAGGTCCTCATCTATCTTGCCAGTAATGGCTACGCTCCCCACGGTCCTGAATGCTGCGACGACACCGTCGAATGCGCCAACCTTACACTCCTGTATAAATTCCTCGCGAGATCGAGCTTTGGGCTCGATAATTTCGGCCAAGCAAGAGATTTTGGACCATTCTTTGTGCGCGCTAAAGAATCAGGACGTCCGTTACCCGCCGGTTCATATTAAACTTTTGCACGGGGACTTACAGCTCGATTTTTCCTAGGAGGAGAACTTTGGGCCTGGCCATATTAGCGGTTGGAAGTTAGTAATCAATTGAAGGACGAGAGAGGGAGAAGTTGGGAGCAAGTATTTATATTCAGGACCTGTGATGGATAGGCCGATATAGGATATATGTGCAGATAGTTTATAGTGGGCATAACGGCCCCCCCTTCCCCCAACCTTCCCCACTAGGCCGGAGAAAATGCAAACTGGGATCACATAAGATCATTAATGGACAAGTGGATCCATCTCTCGTGTAAAATCAACAGGTGCAAGCACAGGCAATAGAGCATCGACCGAAATGGCGAGTTCGGCATGGAAGGTATTGATATTTATTCCCTACCTGCAGTACTACATTATATCTATAGTATCTCAGATAATTTGGAAAGGAGCCTTATTTACAGCCATTTTCAAGAATTCAAATCTAAAACTTCACTTCAAATAAAAGCCCATATTCATTTTCTAGACTATTTCGGTCGCCATAGACATCGTCATCAAAAGATGGGAATTAACCTGAACGAGAATAAAAAACGAGTGAGCACAGTCACGGAAATAATGGATTGGAGACTTCCATGTTGGGCACCTAGCTCGCTAACTTGCTCCTCTCCCAAAACGCTTCAACATGTCTCCATCTCCGCCTTCAGGGATATGAATGCTAAGTTAGTTTGGCTGTTTCAACCATTTCTAAATTTGCTCGACTCCCTTAGGATCACCAGCTGCCAATTGTGTTCCGACCCCACTTCCAGTTTGCAGGTTGGCTGCTGGGACACGCCCTCACAAGATTCGTTTCTTTAATCAGGCTCACGCTTGCCAAGAACCGATGAATCTAATCCAAGCAGGGGAACTTGAGCGTTTCTAACACTTTGGCTATGCGAATTAGCATCCGCTTATTCTTCTTCCGGCCTTTCTTGACGTAGATCTTCCAGTCAAGTAATCCTAAGTAACCTCAAAAAGGATGCCAACTCGCTGATGATTTCTACTGCAAAAGTCCCAGGACTTCGGCAGTTCCTCAGCACCCCGTTACAACTCGCGCTAACACATATTCGCATTGGTGGGGCGCACTGATTGTCGACCTAGCGGAAAACGCCACTGCAGCTTATCTTGTCGATCTCGTCGAGCTCGCGGACAACTTCCCCGTTTTCAATCCTCGTTATGTTCACCCTAACCAACGTGACTAATATGACCAAGATTATCATGTGTACATAAGTCTGACTAGGGTGAACTGTACAAGGAGGTATGATGAGGTTATTCATTGTGGTTTGCGGGACTTTTGAAAGTGGTGGAGTACAACTACTATGTGATTCGCTCAGCAAGCCGATAGCGGCCGAATAGACCCACTGGATTTAGGCTTCAGCGCCTCCAGGCTTAAAATGTGCGATAAAGAAGAAGGTCGCACGCAGCGTCAGTATAGGAGTTAATGTGTTTTATCCTCATCCAGAACCCCACCTGTCTTCTTGCGAGGCCCTCTTGCCTCTGTGCCCAATCCAGGCTGCGAGCCTTTACGTGAAGCCTGGTAGTTGAGCTGCTTTATCTTTTTGCGTGGACCACGCCCTGATGGCGCAAGTCAAAACTCACGTCGGCACCAATTGGCGCGCCCCTCGCGAGTGAATATGACGGACTGATCATAACGGACGATGTTTATGATTGTCTCTTGTGGTCGACCACGAACGTACCTATGCTACACATAGCTGACAAGAGTCATCGTACCTCGTCTCGTGGACATAGATCATGAGCTTGTCTCTGGTTCGGATCGTAAAACCGCCGAGGGTTCGCAACACGGCATTTAACGAGCCCTCGGCCATATTTTGGAGCTTAGATACAGCATCGGATAGGTAAAGGCTACAGATAAATCTACATATGAACTTTCTTAGGTGGAGGCGGGAAAGGAAGCAGCAGTAGCACAAGTTATACTCGGGAAGAATGTCATTCATCTTAAAACCACACCATTCGGCCATCGTCAGAAACGAGAATGACAGTCGAGGAAAAGAAAGTAGGAGGTAATGTGGGATGTAAGGAAACTATCATATGGCACAAATATAAGTCGCTAGCATACTATAGAAAATGTTCATTCCGGCGATAACGATTATGCTCGTGATGCTTTAAATGTTATCTAAGTTAGATCTTTGCATTCATCTAGGCGGTTGTCTAAAAAGGCCCAGATCTAGTTCTACCCCTCACTATGTTGCTGCGAATCAGCAGAAGGTAATAAAGAAATAAGTTTGATGGAAAAGAAACCCAAACGTAACTAGATCCTAATTGCTACTCAAGCCCCACCCACCATGTCTTCAAACGAAGTAACGAAACTTCAACGAATTCTCGCCATCAGAAAGCTCGCTAGTACTGACATCTTGAGCCCTCAAATTAGTACCTATGGCCTCATTTCGTCTCCTATTTTCGGCTCTCATCCAAAGGCCTAAGATCAATACTGAAGCAATTGCAATGACATTGCAAATGCAAGTAGTGATCAAAGTCGGAATATATTTGGGAGCATACTCGACACGAAACGTGGCTGCTGAAAGGATACCAGCAAAGTTGCCGAGGCCAACGAGGAGTCCGGTGGTTGCAGCACGGCTATTCTCGTCGAGGTTGTTGTTGTTGTGCCATGTTTGGACGAGACAAGAGGGGATGTATGCCCCTGCGGCCATTAAAAAACAAGCAAAGTATGCAATACCCTTATGGTCCAGAACATCGATAGTAATGAGTATAATCATACCAATAAGGCTGGTGATTAAGGAACCGATAATGTGGAATGTTCGCTCGCGGAAGTAATCGGACGATTTGGCAACGAGAAGCAGTACTATGAATCCAACGGCGTTTGGGGCTACTGTCCATAGATTTGTCTTCACGGTAGAATAACCAAGGCGCTGGACGATTTGTGGAAGGAAATTCGAAGTGGTGGCAAAGGCGACTGGATAGACAAAGGCTATTACGCACCACAAAGCAAATTTCCAATCTTTCCAGATCTGGAAACAATCCTTCAGATTGAATTTGGTGCTGACTTTATTGGAAGAGTCGCGGAGGGATCGGGCTGTTGCTGCGGCCTTCTCGTCTTCATTCAAGAACCATGCAGTTTGAGGAGAGGCAGGAAGCCAGAAGAAGGCGATGACGCCGAAAACCAAGGTTAGGCTACCCTCAATGATCATGAGATATTTCCAGCCTGGGACGGTAGTATTTATATGGAACACTCCGAAGGCTATAAGTCCGCTGAAGGCCGCTGCAAGAAGAGCGCTGCCGAAAACAATGGCGATGCGGAAGCCGAGTTCCCCGCGAGAGTAGAACAGCGTTAAGTAAAAAACCACACCAGCAAAGAAGCCCGCTTCACAGGCACCCATGACTAGACGGCAGACAAGCAAACCACCAAAGTTAAAGGCAGCACACTGGAGGAGAGACACGGATCCCCAGGTAATCATCAAGATAGGAAGCACCAATGCGGCTGTAAATCTCTTGGTGAGGATGTTGAGAGGCAAGTCCAAAGTGCCAAAGGGGATATAAAATAGGAGAATGAGTAAAGAGTACTCGTTTCCAACAAAGTGGAGATCCTTTGAGAGGCCATCCGTCTCCGCATTTCCAAGGTTACTGCGGTCGACAGCGTTAAAGAAATACATCAAGGCCAAATAGGGGAGGAGATATGTATCCAACTTTCGCACGTAAGATCTCTCTGAGGCCTTGTCGATATGGTCTGCGGCCTTGTCGATATGGTCTGTGGCCTTGTCGACATGCACTGAGGCGCCTGCTTCGATGTCGGTAGTGGTGGTTGGACCCTCTTTCAACCTCCTGTCCAAAGAAGGAAAAACTTTTGGAGATAGAGACATGGTGATGGGATTAGATGAAGCTCTCACAGTCCGTTAAGAAAGATCCTTAGAGTATAGATATGATAGTCTTATGGTATGGACTGAATGAAGATCAGAGAGTGAGAAATTTAATTGATGTTTTGATAGAGCAAAAGAAGATGGGTGTTGGCTATACTTCTATCTAAACTTATCTACTGTTATTCAACCCCGTTATCATGTCGAGAGAAGTCTTGCAAGGTTCTGCGATGGTCTGGGGACAGGATGGATGAAGCAATATTAGCGGACTATCCCGGAGAATCCCGGGCGAGAGGCTCTCCACTAAATACCACCCCGCCTTATCTGTAAGTAATAGGGACTCTCCACTAAATACTACCCCGCTTTATCTTTAAGTAATGGTGGATGATCTTCGTCAAAGAGGAAATCATTTAGATGGAAAGTGACCCCGAGTGGAGGGAAATCCAGGATTCTATTCTTTCTGTGGGGGCTGTTATCCTGTCGAACGTCGATAGTCATGCCGCGGGGGATATGCCACGGTGTCCAGAGCCAAACTCCCTCAACGAGGACTCGATCGTTTGGAGGCTGTTTGACATGCCGCGCCCGGAAGGTGAAGTGTGATGAGGTCCGACCTTTTTGCGGCCAATGCACACGAGCTCTTGTCTCGTGTGAAGGGTATCTGGCCAGGCTAAGATGGCTCCCATACTCGCTCAATGCACGTTCCACTGCAATACACAAGGACGAAGAAGATGGAGGCCATAGTAGACGAACGCTGTTCACAGGTATGTGATCTCGATCTCGTTCTTTCAAGCGTATTAGTGACAGTTGATGCAGAAGAAGAACGGATGCTTATGTCAAATCATTTGACACAGAGTGTCGGTTACTATCATCTGGACAAGGCACTCGAAGAAGTTGAATCATCATCTAGAGTACAGTCTACTGTGACCGCCATCGTTGGGCCATTTGGGTCCTTCCATGTGTCGGTGTTGAGCAGTCGTCCAAATTCAGACGAATCTGCCACTCCTCTTGTAGTAAGTCCAAGCTCGCAACAAGACTCCGAAGATCAGAGGGCCATCACCTCGTCCAGCCCTCTGATCGCCCCCGATGGTTGGGCCCAGGGTACCTCCAATAACGACACATTCGAAGATTCCTCACTTACCTGGGATCTTACGGATAACGGAACAGCATCCTTCACCGCTCCAGTGTTAACCTCGCTCCTCGAGATGGATGGATTAGGATCTGGCAACTGGGGCATGGGATTCCCCACAAATTTATTACAAGACGTGTCTATATGTCAGTCACCCAGATCTCTGCAAGTTCGAGGAAGCATAATGGACTGTGGTCCAATACCGGAAAATATGCACTTTCTCTTGGATCATTACAAGAACCAAGCGGAAACCTCTTTCTCTCCGTTGCGAGTGAGAAAACCGCCATGGAGTGTCCTGCATCTCCCCAGTGCTTTATCAGCCTTCTCTGAACTCACATTATTCAAGGAGACTAGCAATGCCAAGGCGGCTCTGCTCTACGCAGTACTTGCGGTGAGTGCGTTCCATCTAGACAAGGTTGTGGCTTCTGCTGGCAGTTCCAATTACTGGTGGACGGTAGGGGAGGAGTTGCGCGACAGGGCAAAAGCCCAATTACAGTCTTGCAGCTATAATGAGTTAGTCGGTCCAGGTCGCTCAAAGTACAAAGAGATACTGATGGCTATTCTGACGATGGTCACCATATGTGTCGTCAATGGCCAACAAAATGAAGCCAGGTCATACCTGCTCAACGCAGAGCTGCTCATCTGCACGAGGGGAGTAACAAAACAGTTTAAATCTCGCAAAGTTAGAATGCTGCATTACATTTATCTCTTCCTCCGAGTAATGGAAGAGAGCACATACATCTACCCACGAACCTGGCGGCCACTTGTCACTCCCGACTACACCCCCTTAATGCGCTTCCCCTCTATTCGAACATACAGCGTCGGACAAGGAACAGATCTTGACACCATCAGCGCCGGCAATTTCGAAATCGGTCTCATCGGCGAATCTTGCGAAGCCCAAACCTCCGAGACACTATTCGAGAAAATATACGGCATACCTGAAGCTATTCTCTCTCTAATATCGCAAACAACTAGTCTGGCAAATGAAATCTTGGTTCTGGGCGGAGATGAAGCCTGCCTGCCATCGGACCTCGCCCGCCGGAGCAAAGTCCTCGAGAACGAAATCTGTTCCTGGGTGCCCGCCAGCGTGTCCGACTACGAACCCAACAACAATGCAATTCCCGAAAACCGCACCATAATGCCGCATCTAATCCTCGGCATCCACTGCTCACTAGTTATATATTTCTACCGCCGAATACGCAACATAGCTCCCCTTCTTCTCCAAAGCTATGTCCAAAGGACGATTGAACATTTAGAGAGTAACGAGCAGGCTAAGCTAGACAGCTCAGTGATTAATACAGGGATTGTATGGCCGGGCTTCATTGCTGCGACGGAGGCTATAAGTCATGAACTACAAGAAAGGTGTGAGAGGTGGTTGAGGGAGTGCGCTAGACAAAGCGGGATGCGCAATTTTGATACGGCAGCAGATGTTGCTAGGGAGGTGTGGAAGGCTAGGAAGGAGAGCGGGGATATGGGTGTTAGTTGGGTTACGTTGATTAGAGATCGCCGAGTAGCTTTAATTTTGACTTGACTTGATGGATATTCAGATTTATTGGGATCAAATTGCATGGATAGATAATAATGTAAGAGCACTTGCTGAGCCTTGCTGAGCGTCGCTCGACCTGAATTTCTAAGCGCCGACTATACCTCTCAACCGTCTCTCGCGGTTCCCAGCTGAACACTCTAGTTCCCAGTGCAGGTCTGGTTGAAACTCGCAATAAAGTGTCTCCGAGTCGCTAGTCATGCGGTGTGTATACTCTGCCACCTCATCATCGACATACACCTTAGCAATGCCATTCGCAGCCGCGGCCTCTACCAGAAGTTGTACCTCACAGCTCCTCTCCATGAGCATAAACAAGTAAGCCGCTTCATCGACCGTTTTCCCAACAGTAAATAGCCCATGGTTTCTCAATATCATACCCTTCCCCTTCTTTCCCAAGGCCGTTGCCAACCGTTGTGCCTCAGCTTCATCGAATACTACCCCACCAAATTCGGAGTAGACAGCCTGCGCATCCCCGTAGAAATGGGTGACGTCTTGATTTAACATCTCCAAACGGCGGGAGAATGCGCTCCATGCCTTGCCCGCTTTAGAATGCGTGTGGCATGCTGCTATCACGTCGGGTCGTGCTTTGTGTACCGCAGAATGGATTTGGAATCCAGCTGCATTGGCAGGCAAGCTAGTATTGCCGCCGATGGGTGAGCCGCTGTAGTCAACCAATATCATGTCGGATGGTTGGAGTAGACCGAAGAACTGTCCTAATGGATTCGTCCAAAATGTATGTGGGTTTTCGGGGTCGCGGACGGAGATGTGACCCGACATGCCTTCAGTAAACCCTGTGTTGAGGGAGAGAGTTAGATTGGCTATGAAAGCTAATACGAAGAGGAGTGGGAAAGTATGCGAATGGGATGTAGGTGTAGGTGTAGGTGTACCTTTCCGAGCGAAGACCTGAAAGGCTAGAGCCATGTGCTCCAGCATCCAGTGTCGCTGCTTCTCGAAGTCATTGAAGATGGGAATCCCTGGTAGGCAAACTCCCTTTGAGATAGCTTGTAGAGCCGTTTTATCTGCAGTTTCACACTCCTGCTTCTCGTTGGTGACGGTCAAAATATGATTCTGATGAAGGGCTGATGGAGCCATTTTCGTTAGCTACGAGATATGACACGTTCCTTAATAGTGTTAATTTCAATGAAAGATGGATTATGCAGAGCAAAAGGGCTTGGTCAAAGGAGCGGCGGCGAACGTCGACATATATCGTTCTGTGGGAAAAGCCGTCCACTTTCTCCATATTTACGCCATTTACAGCGGTAACATCATCCTGCATCATGGCGGAGAAGGCCCCAGAACAAGGCATGATAAGAATCTCTAGAAAAAAGATTCCTCGGTCGGTGTTTAGCAAGTAAAGCCGGAGAGAGCTTGGGCGCGGGTGAACAGATGTCAGAGGCAGATGGGAACGGGAAGGCCATCCCGAATGACGACCATTCGTCAACGATATTACATAATCCAGATTCGGAAGGAAGGCCTCCCCGAGTTCCGCGCAACTGATGGATAGATGGTGGGGCAAACGCATTAAACGTCAAACGTAATAGTTAGGGAGCAAGTTCTACCCCACTTCAGACTGCTAAGATGGGGTTTGAGCCTTCGTCTTCATACATAGGGACCTTGGGTTCCGAGATATTGTAAAAAATCAAAAGCAAAATCATAATCCATACCAAGTCCCAAAACACAGGATTCAAACATCAGCGTTCTTTACAGCAGCCTTCAGCCGAGAATCAGCTGTATCTCGATAGACATGGTATGTAGAATGGAAATTTTGCTCTTTATGTCTTACTTTCTCAGTTTGAGTGAACGGACGCTTGTGGTAAATGTAGCGAGGTCTCTTTAGTTGTCGGATCTGAAGACAGAGGCTATCCATAGGCGTCCAAATAGCATACCACGTAGAAGACGTTAAATCTAACTTCTGGCAGGGTTTCAATATCGTTGAATTATCCATTGCAGACCTTCAGCAGGCCCTCACCTCAGACCTAATTACCAGTGTTGAGCTGGTTAACAAGTATATACAACGTATCAATACGTATGATTCCAGCGGCCCATGCCTCAATTCCATTACCAAAATTAATCCCAACGTTTTCGAAGAAGCAGCCGCATCCGATGCCAGACGATCAGCTGGGCTCCCACCTCGCTCCCTCGAAGGGATCCCGTACACACTTAAGGATGGTTTCAAATACAAAGGCATGACTGTTGCTGCTGGTTCCCCAGCATTCAGGAACCTAGTACCAAATGAAGATGCTTTCATTGCAAAAAAGCTAAAAGAAGCTGGTGCTGTACTTATTGGAAAGACGAATATGCCGCCCATGGCTGCAGGAGGTATGCAGCGTGGCTTGTACGGCAGGGCCGAAAGTCCTTACAACCCCGAATACCTTACGGCTGCGTTCTCTTCGGGCTCTTCAAACGGCTGTGCTACATCCACAGCTGCTAGCTTCGCGGCGTTTGGTATCGGATCTGAGACTGTGTCATCAGGAAGGTCACCGGCGTCTAATAATGGATTGGTTGCATACACACCTTCTCGTGGAGTTATTTCGTGTCGTGGACTATGGCCTCTCTATCCGACTTGCGATGTTGTGACGCCGCACACGAGAACAGTTGAGGATATGCTCACAATTATGGATGTTCTAACAGCGGAGGACAAGGCCAAGAAAGGCGATTTCTGGAGAGAACAGTCCTTTGTTACACTAAGGCAGGTGAAGCACCCGGCCACTTATAAGAGTATAATGGCAACTTCGTCTCTGTCAGGCAAGAGAGTTTGTGTGCCAAAAATGTTCATTGGCGGTCTTGATCTAAAGGGAAAGCCTACACATGTCAGTCAACCTGTTATTGACCTTTGGCGGAGAGCAAAAGCCGACCTTGAAGCCCTCGGAGCAACAGTCATCGAGACAGACTTTCCTGTTATTTCAAATTACGAAGACGACTCAGTATCTGGCCAGAACAACAACGTCGTAGGATGTTCACCAAGCTGGCACAGCCGTGAGCGTAGCGAAATCATATCATACGCGTGGGATGATTTCCTTATTGCAAATAGGGATCCGAATTATCCATCTCTGGCCAGCGTGGATCCAGCACAGATCTTCCCTAAGCCTGAAGGATATATACCAGACATGTTTATGGAGGTCAAAAACTTAATCCCGTACCCAGATATAGTCGCTTTCATCAAAGACGGCAGACGAAAAGGACGCACTCTATTCGACGTATCTGATATGCCTCAAGCTCTTCAAGCCCTCGAAGATCAACGGAAACGCGACTTTGAGGACTGGATGGACGGTCTCGGCCTCGATATGGTTGTCTTTCCAGCGAATGGCGACGTTGGCAAAGCGGACCTCGAGATGAACTCGGCCAGCGCTGAGCATGCATTGAAGAATGGTGTCAAATATTCAAATGGAAACCGAGCACTGAGACACTTAGGCATTCCAACAGTTAGTGTCACAATGGGTATGATGGCTGATACAGGCATGCCTGTCAACCTCACTTTTGCTGGAAAGGCCATGGATGACATCAATTTACTAAGATATGCCTACGCATTTGAGCAAAAGAGTAGGAGGAGGGTACCACCCCCAATCACACCACCGCTTTCTTCCGACGAAATTCGTAGACTAGGTTGAAACTCAGATTTCTTGATCTTAAACGGACAATTGTTAGACAAATGAACCTGAAGCAGAGGCGCCAAACCCTTAGTTTAACCCTAAACCCTAATGAAAAGACGAAATATTAAGCCGTAGCTTTCAGGCCAGATGGCAAGCTATTTGTAAGCATACCAAGTGAAGCCAATAACTTCACCATTTGGTCCCCAACCTGAGGAATCAAGACGGTGACCATCAGGGATAATACGACAGATGCCTCGTCCGTCTCATCCATGGTCATCTCACTAGACGGCAAGCTACTGGCGACTACTTCTGGAAACGATACCCCTATACTCTGGAATCTACACACAGGTGACCAACGTCAACCGCTCAAGGGACATGGCTCCCCAGTCAAAACTTTAGTTTTCTCACCGGACAGCAAACAAATAGCAACAGGCTCCGACGATGGCGAGATAACCCTTTGGGGCGAATCATATGACCGATATGACAAAAATGAACGATTTTTGCGACATGGTGAAACTCATCTAAGTAGAGATGCTCTCATGGTTGGGGCTTTCTACGATTCCACTGGCGAAAAAGACCTAAAGGATATTGTCAAACGTCTTATGGGATATTCATACCTTGGCGTCGGTCTCTTGGCATACGACTCCTCCGGTGATATGATTGAGAGCTTTGAATACACCAAGCTCGACCTTGCATACAATAAGCCATATCGCCAGCATGATATGCTAAAGGTGCAAGCCTTTTTCAAGTAACACGGAATTGGAAGCGAACGAGACATATTGCTACCACAGATAAGCACATTGCACCACAGACAAGATCTGTCATTGTGGATGCTGCATTCTCATATGGCGAAGCCGCTGGCCCGAAACCTCCACGACATGGAGGCTCTTGAGGCTGCGAGGGAGTACATAGACCATCCTGGGGGATTGAGAAATGGCACATAGCCGCTAGAGCGGGTTTTATTGCGATGTATGTGTATTAGAATATGTTAGATTGTTTTGCCAGATTAATACTAACTGACAATGGTCCAACTCCGACCATGGTCTAGACCCAACAGATCCTGGCAGTCACAGCTGGACCGATAGCGATAATCATGGGTATGGCGGCTACTCCTGTTGGAGCCCCGAAACTCGCGATTACATTATTGAGATGAATGGCTGGGCGACACAAGACAAAGTGCGAGAACAGCAGGCGCTTAGGGAATACATGGACATGGTGGATAAGTACTCTGGAGAAGATTTAGGCGTAGACTGTATTCAAGAGGTCATGCGTAAGTTGAAGGAGGAGGTGGGCAATAACTAGCTGTGACACCTTGCAAGAATTTGTGTGCGTCTTCCTCACGCTCCCATTTTAGTTATCACATACTCTGTGGCCGAGATATCAGAATATATTAAAGTTTTAAACTGTTCCAACTAGAGCCTAAGTAAAGAAGGTAGTGGCTTACTGCACCATCCAACGAGAACATAGCGTGAGAATCCCACTGATGTATAAGGAAAGAAGGAGAGGTGAAACGCAGTGAAGGGCCTTCGAGACGTAAATATCCTCTCGAATTAAGCTACGAATCGAACAGCCAATTCGCTGTGTATTTGAACGCAACACGATGGGGGATCGGTACTAGATAATAGCCAGATTATCAACCCGAGCCCTAGAAGTACTATGAATGGCAAACAACAGGCTATTTAAAACTCATTAGTTTCCAACCGAAGAGTCCCTTCCGATCAAGAGCACGGCAAGTGACCATTCTATTCCCCACGCGAAGCAACAGTGACCTAAACATCAACAGGAATTCAAGATGTCTAAGTCTACAGACAAGCGCAAAGAAAATCAATCAGACAAGTCAGGGACATCTGGAAGCTCGGGGGGGTTGAGTGCGCACGAAGGCCCCGAAGAAAAGTCCCCGTCCTGCAGCGGTGGTCCCGAACGAATATCAAACAGCAGAAACAACCAACCGACACGACAGTAGCATTGAATCGACAACAGCATTGACCCGACAGCATCTTTGAACCAACAGCAACACTGGACCGACGACATTTATAGTCTGACAACGGGATTATGAGACTGTCTTGGATGCGTACTCGGAATATTTTCTGCTCACAGTCTTATGTCCTGTTAAGACGCGAGGTTTGTATGCGGGCGTCTTTAAACCAAGCCGCAGCAGAATCAATAAGAGTATGTCAACCCATCTAATTGCCAATGATCACCGACGGCGTAAAAATAGTTAGAAGGACTGCGGCACGCATTGACTTGCGTAGTGTCAATGACCTTGGCAACAGACCGGTGGATTTATAGGACTTATATGATGGACATCATGCGGTTTTGGCATTTACAGTATTTTATCCCACCGGTTGCTGGCAGAAGCAGCTCCCAGCCCTCTCCTGTCAGCTCTATAACTTATAATCCAAGACCTTGATTTGCTTCAATAGGACCTCCCAACTTTTTCTTGCCTCGTAACCCGCCTTTTACATTATAAGACCCGCATACCTCGTTGTCAGCTGCCTCGAGCACAACAGCGCACAACGCAACCCTACCGACAGAAGCAACAACAATGTCGACCTACCAAGATATTCATCTCACCTTCTCTTCGCTCTGCGAGGCTGTCGTTTTAGGGAGTAACGGAAATAAGAATTCAGAGCGGTGACAGCACGGGACAGGGGTGAGAATCGGGGCGGTGACTGGAGTGTAATGACAGTAATGCCGTGGGCTTTGGTTCCTCGACCGGTGCCGGTTCCCCTATCGGCGGCACAACGCATCTGTCTGAGATTTGCGGCTGCGCATGTCATCTTCAGACTTAGTGTTGTTATGAGTCGCCAATGGTGTGAATTGGTTCGTGATCGACTCGAAGCTTTATAGTTTATTTTTAACCACACGATGAGGGGCGTAATTATATCCCCTATGAAGCTATCAGAACAAAGACCGCTCGCTACCTCAAGAACCTGTACCGGCTGCTTGGCATAATACCCACTGTCTATTGCAGGTGCGATGACTTTATCCAACTACTCAACGATGCAAAGGACCATGTGACATCCACAAAAGGAGCTGAACACCCAGGACCCCTCCAGAGTATGAAGACATATTAAGCTCATTGTTACCACCCGCCGATCAAGAGAGCATAGCAGCCTTAACAAGCAGATCAGTATCTGCCTCTACGGCATTTTCCTCGCCATCGAGCACAAGCACCACGCCAGAATTCATTGATGCCAAGATTGAATCAAAGTCCACGGCAGGTAGACTATCACCGTCATTATAATCCTCTCACCATTCCCAAATTCTCACCCCCCACCCCATCCTGTCACCACTCCAAATTCTCACCTCCACCACGCCCGCACCGCCAATCTCATGTAAACCCAGCCGCGACCCCGCCACCTCTCGCGCGGTGATCGCATACACGGCAGCCAAAACCGGCATAGGCGGTCAAGCTCGTGTCTAACGCGTTTGAGTTCTTGCTTAGTGCGGTTGAGAGGTAGGAAATGGAATTCGAGATGTGTGTATTTATATGTCCCAGCCCGCGCCGCCCCAAGCAAGCAAGAAAGTTTCTTTGCACGTGTTTTGTTTTGGGATAGTTGTATTTTTGTGATATATGCTTTTATTGTATGTGGGATGAATGGGAATAAGGAGGCTGGTTAGTGGAATATCAAGCCACATAGAATTTATTTGTCCAACATTTGAATATATCCCAATATTCGAAAGACAGCCCAAACACACCAAGGCGAAGATATCTCCATAAGACCTCAACCTTTTCCAAACTCGCAACCCCTTTTTACACCATAAATCCCCCCCTCCCCCCCAACCAGTCATTGCCCACCAGTCATTGCCCAACCGTCTTCTACCAGGCACTCCACATTACAATGACAAACCCTAATGATACGATGTGGATCGTGAACTCACCTTCCGACGCCCCGGCCCTTTCGGCCCGGCGTGCTTCATGCCGGGCTGATAGCATGGGAATGACGGAAGTGAGAATCCGGAGCGGTGACAGCACGGGAGGGGAGTGAGAACACGGGACGGTGACAGGAGTAGAAATGACTGTGAGAATACGGAACAGTGACAAGAGTGCAACGACAGCAATAGCCTACCTGCCGTAGTCTTTCAATATCCCGGCAACATATCCCCACCTACGTCCTCCGACTCTCCCTCATGATCGCAAGCCAGGCTCCACCTACTTGTGGCCCTATCACGCGATTCATTGCCTAATATTCACTCGTAGGCCAGCCGTATTGCATGCAACGATATACTCTACCGATGAGATGGGGTGTCAATCCATCCCCTCGAATACCCTCTATCGTTTCCATCCCTCTTTCCATTGCTTCTTCTAGAAAGGGGGGTGTTTCTACCGACCCCCCACGCAGCGGGACAGAAAAACGATATATCAGTTTCAGAAACGCCTCGATGCAAGGAGCCGGGTCGAGGCGTGGGTTATCACTTTTAGCTGTGGCTTACTTCACAGTGGCTTGCCCAGCTTTTCTCTCTCATGGTGAGTGGGTTGCCTATTACTCCGTCACTCCGCACAGTGAATGGCTTGCACATTCACAAAAGTGGCTTGCCCAGCATATCACTTCTCACACAAAGCCCTGCATATCCGTCACTTCAAACAGCGGCTCACTTCTCACACGGAGCCCTGCATACCCGACCCTTCAACCAACAGCTCACCCATCCCTCACAGTAGCATGCCCATACCTCCCCGGAACCCCTTCCGCCCCCAGGAAGAAGCGCACATCACTTCCCCCTAGAACCTACCTTGACAAACCGCACTCCCGTCCATCCCAGCACAAACGCGTTTCATCAAGCAGCAATCACCGCACATCAAGCCTCACAATCACTTACAAGCTTTGCTCCTCCACTGTACATCCCTCCCCCATCCCTCCCCACGCCCAGCCTCCCTGCATCCACCACCACCACCCGCCAATCTGCACCAGAGCTGTCACCTCCGCTCCCCAGCCTCACGCCCACCCATCACCCTCCCGCACACACGCACGCACCCGCTCGGCTCCCTCCACACAACGGTACCAACACACCACCGCACCATACAAGCCGAAAGTACATCCCCTCCCGCGCCGTCGGGCGCAGAGCGGAGACCGACGTCATGCATGCATGCACGCGACCTGCGGCGTGGGCTTCGGACCGGCTCGCCAGGTGTGGTGGGAGGGGGGGGTGTTGGGGGCGGTGAGATTGATGGGATGGATGGATTGTTCATTATTTATTCTTTGGTGGTGGTGGTGTGCGGAATTG
>JPKE01002743.1:0-30485 GCA_000750995.1 Pseudogymnoascus sp. VKM F-4520 (FW-2644) | reverse complement strand
GCGTACTAGGAAGAGAGTAACTGTTAAATTGATCTTGGCGTCTGAGACGTGCAGGTCTTTGGCCATGGTTGTGAGAGATGGATCTAGTTATGTGAAAGTGTGCTTTGGCAAAGTGAATGGGATGGGGACTCACAGTATATCGCAGTGGCCATAGGGGAGAATAGCGAAGCTAACGACGCAGTGAGAACAATCATCTTCTTTTGGGTGACTGTGAAAACACTGTATTGTCCGCTGGATGCGCCCGTTGATTCGATAGGTGTCTCTGATGGCGGTTCACCAGCAGGATCTCTAGCAGGTAGATCGACTATCTGCGCCGCTGCCCCTGAAGAAGTTTCACTGCCATGGCCCTCATACGAGCTCGGGGCGTCCTTATTAGCCACCGTCACCACATCTGTCTCTTGGGGTGTTGTTCCATCAGCACCCTTCTCAGAGTCCCCCAAATCTTCATTTGTATGCGCCATCACGACAGTGCCCTCGACTCAAAGCCAAGATGTCGGAGTTTGCAGAACCACCACACGTCGCTGCTGCTCTTATAAGAGAATCTGTATCCATGACTACTAGGTTCTCTCCTGGTATTATATCTGTATGCGACTTTATGATTTATTGGTTATGGAGTTAGAGAGGAGTGGTCATTAGCCAATCATCTTATTGCCGACGCCCTGCCGATGCGGCCCGGTCGCCGATGCGCACCGAAGTATGTCTAGCCCTGACAAAGTCCGAAGCTTTTGAAAATAGTAACAAGGGAATTAACACGGAGATAAACTGTTCTGTTTTATAAGCTAATGTATAGCCCCATATGTAGTATAGCGATATAATTAAAGAGAGGGGAGGTTATTTAATATTTCCAGGTGCTAAAGTGAGAATAATCGATAACTATGTAAATTTCGTATAAATCTCCAACATAATTGCGAGTGTAATTTTAGAACATGTGCGCTCAAAAGTTAGAAATAACCAGCTTATAAAACGCAACAAATACAGATATAAAACTTCAAGCAATCTAGGTATCTAATCCCCTTAACAATAGACGTCTAAAAACCAGCAACTCAGCAACCATCCCCTCACTTCTGCACCCCCTCCCCCGTCAACCACCTCCCAAACCACTCCAGCGACTGCTTCTGCGACTCCACCGCACTCTTCGTCTGCCCCTCATCCTTCGGGTCCGCCCTAACAGCAAACCCATGTTTCGCGCCCTCATACACCCTCACCTCACTCTCCACATCCGTCTTCTCCCCCAACAACCCCTCAATCCTCCTCACATCCTCAATCCCAATCACCATATCCACATCCCCAATCGCCACCGCCAGCGGCTTGCTAACTTTGTCCCAATCCTCCGGAAACGCCATCTTACTCGGATGCGCCGCGAACCCCGCGTCCACTAACCCCTCCTGGCAGAGATGAATCGTATACTTCCCGCCCCAACAGTACCCCGCTGACCCCAGTGCGAGGTTTGCAGTCGCTGGGTCCGCGCGCACGGCGCGGTGGAAATCGTAGATGCGGGGGCGCACGACGACGTCCCGGTTGCGCGCTATGAAGGGGATAGCGGCGCTGGCGAATTGGACAGCCCAGATGGGCTTGTAGAAGAGTGTTGTGGCGATGGAGGGGGAGGGGCCGAGGAGCGCGTCCATTGTTTCCATTGTGCCTGGGGGTGGTGCGGTGCCTAGGTGCGGTTAGTGGCGAGTTGATGAGAAAGGGGGGGGGAGGGAAAACCATTCATGAAGTCGGGGAGGTAGACGAGGAAGTCGCCGTCTTGGGAGAGGCTGTCTGCGAGGAGACGGCTGTTGTTTGTTTCCCAGCCGAAGATGTCGGGGATCATGACTATGACGGCTTTAGGGGGGTTGGGGGGCGTGGCGACGTAGGTGTTTAGGCCGTGGATTGTTGAGATGGTGCCGGTGGGCTTTTCGGTCTTCATGTAGCCTGTGAGGCAGTTTGGGCAGGATGGTGCCGCCATTGTGGGAATATGATAATGGGAGAATGATAGTTGGAGGACGCGGTTGTGGTCGAGATTTTTGGGTAAACGGCGCCGAGAGATGTCAAAAAGGCTTATGTGGGACCAATGCAACTAATGGAATTTGGGGGGCGACATTGGTAGGATTTATTTGCTTGATTCCTTCTGAGATCCATTGTGGAGTATCGGAGTTAAAAACGACTAAGTCCTGGTGGGCCGCTCTCGGTCCGCTGGCGGGCGGTGAGCATCAGCGAGAGCAGCATAGTGAGTGATTAGCTGCGTTGATAGAATCCAATCGGTAGTGTAAATGATATCACCGGACATAAGTGGCGATCCCTATTTGGAATACTTGAGTTCACGACTACTATCCGCAAAAGGACAAAATCATAATCTTATCCAAGGAAAAACATGGCAAAAACATACAACAGTGGGTATTTGCTGGTGGTCACCCACCTACCACCCAACTACTAATCAACCGATCTCAAGCAAGCACCTGGATAATAGTCCAGAAAATGCCATATAGACTAGTGGGTGAGCAACGCCGCCCTTACAATTTTAATGCCCTTACGATAATCTGGTCGTCACCCTTAGTTTTGTGATGAGACTACCTCGTCTATAACATGTGAGCCTCGTGGGTCTCGTCAGCATCTTCCTCTGCTAATCTAGAGGAAGACCCATCGGATTTCCTAAGCACCATAGATCGAAAGAAGGTGTGCTTGTAGCGTAGCTAAAACAATAGGAACCGGCAATCGACAATCTTGACGAGTTTGCCAACAACAAGATATGCCTTCGCAGCTGAGAACGGATAATTTTAGGAGCGGGGGTAACGTGGAGGGTCAGCATAGAAACTACTACCTATTTTCTAACTAGGTGATGGCTCTGTATCAAACTTAGACTGTGAGGCAGAGAGACAATATGTACATGATACTATTTCGAATGTACAACGAGATTTGTTTTTGTTTTAGTCCAACTCTGCTTCAATGACGCTCTCAACGGACTGAGGAGGTCTCCAAATCTTGACAATCCGCAGCCCTGAATTTCTAATGACCTCACCCCACTCAATTTCAGTTCTCTCCTTTGCCGCAAGACACGCCATCATTGTGATATCTGACACATTCACCCGCGCGAGCGGATTAACACGACTAATTAGGCTCTCATGGATGAGTAGCTTTGAGTATCCCTTCTCCATGGCGCTGGCAACGTTCTTGAGGATCATGGTAGCCGAATCATCAGGCCAGTCATGCAACACGTTATGCATGAAGTAGATACGCGCACCTTTGACGGGCTGGGGCGTGAAGAAGTCATACCCTTGAGCTGAGATGGCTCGGTCGACCTGCACGTCCTTCACGACATCTGGGAGGTCTTGTAGGATGAGACTCCCGTCTGGTATATCCGGATGGCATAGCCGGAACTTCTCTAGATCGTGGCCTTTGCTTCCACCAATATCAACAACCAGCGCGCGGTCGGGCTTGGTAGCGCTCACGACAGTGCTGGTGGGATACACCTCGGGCCAGGGTGTTAGGTTGTATTTCGAATGGCACTGCATAGCAGCGTGGAAGTCATTAGCCATGGCGGGGTTGGTACTAAGGTCGGCGAATAAATTATTGCTAGTCCCTTTCCAATATTGCCAATTACAATCATTCACATCACTTGGGCTCTGGAATCCCCTCTCCTTGAGGAAATACGGCAGGCTTTTGAACATTGGGCTGTTAAGTTGAGCGTAGAATTCCCCGTATACCGCAGACAATGCAGGATCGGTGGCCAGAGCCTTGGCCCAGGGGGTGGGAGCGAAGGTGTCTTCTGCAGTCTCGATAACGAGGTGCTGCCCTGAGATTTGCCGCATCATGCGCTCTGCACGGTGAGATAAGATTCAGTTATTGTTGTATCCGAATCAGGGACCAGGACAGTGATCGATCGACGTACTGATGAGCAGCTCATCCGCTCCTGTAAGCTCAGACAGCTCTGCACACGTCTTAGGTGATCCGCCGCACTCCGCCCACTTCTTGAAGACACCAGCGTCAATAAGGGTCTTGACGGAAGCATTCGTGGCGCCATTAACCCAATTGTGATCCCATACAATGTCCCAAGGCGATTGAACCTTTCGCAGCGCTTCGAATAGGGCATCCCTCGCGCGAACCCGCTCCGCCTCGTTTGCAAAGGAGCTTCCGCTGATCTCCTGGAGGTTCGCGATCAACTTGTCCGCGGATGCCATCTCTTGATCTTGTTCAATCGCGAGGATGAAACAGACTCCAAATACGTAACAGCAAGTAGAAAAGTGAGAGTCAGGGGCACAGGTCAGGCAGGATATACTGCAACACTGGAGGTACGAAGGTAATGTATAATTCTTACATTGCTTAGACGTCTGTGCATATCTTGGCGTAGGTCCAATTGTGGCCACGAAACACGAAAGAGCCCCACCACCTCCGTGCCATTCTCGTAGGGGTAGTGATTGCCAGCTTTTCATGCATAATACCAGAGAAAGGACTCGGACAGACCCAGGGAACAGTTTCCGGCTCCCCCAGCCTCACATCACGAGGTTTGAGAAAGAGGCCAAAACAAATATTGTACCCTGCACCCCTCGTGCCAAGTCGCCCCATCGGTACGGCCCTCCCGCTGCTCGATATGTGGGAGATTGCCAACCTCCTCCACTTACGCAATATGTGGGAGATTTGCCAACCTCTCACCCGAGGTTGAGGTGTTGATATATGTATCTGGCAGAACTGCCATACGGCACAATCATAGACTGTCTCCTGATTTAAGGTTCCACAATCGAGGCTAGCCCATTCTCCATATACTGCATAAATTTATAAATTTATAATCTGTCAGGGTATTAGCCAGTCAGATAATAAGAGACGCGAATCCGCACACTATTGACACACTATTGGTTCCAACCCTACTCGAGGCTAGGCGATGCATTCTGCACTGTAACCATGCTCTATGTTAGATGTTATATTGCTGTCGTTGGATTTATACGAAGTATGCATGTGGTTGTTGGATTTAAGTAGGACAAAGTGACATACTTACTATAGTGGGGCGTTAGGACTTCCCGAGAGCGGCTCCCTGACAGTTGTTAAACTTTAGAGTGCGGCGAGAAAAAAAACTTGTGTTCGTACGGGCCTGTGCACCCCACCCACTTGCAGCAAAAACAATTTAGCCAGTGTTTACTCAAGTACACCTATTTGCGCACAGACCCGTAAATATCTTCGGCGTTGTACTATAGCTTGTTCGAGTAAATAGTGTGCACGCCCTACCAACAACCATCACCTCTTGGTATAGCGATAGGCCATGGGATGAATCTGTTAGTACTTTTTTTTTTTTATAGACTATCTAATGTGTGTTTAATTAACATGGATGTTATTTATTTAGCCTAGATAACTTCCCTGTAACAAATCTATATACCCTATAGAGTAGCATTGGGTTCAGTTTGCGTTAATATTACTCCTTCTCTTTAGCATAGGATGTTGACCTATAGAGCTAGTTGATGCAAAAAGGAAACGAAGAGATAATCCTAGCTTAGACAACGATGATCTTAAAGGTGACATTAATATAGGTAGAGTAGAAGGGGACACTAGACTCTTTGATGCGCTCTGCTATAAGGATGTCTGCCTACTAGTTGTACACAGTCCTGACAATAGCGAGCGGGATGTGCTTGCTATAGAGGTCAAACTGTCTCATTACAAAGGACACAATAAGCGCCTAAGCTGTAGGTTGACTAACCGCTTTGAACATACCTTCCAACATCAAACTAACAGAAGCGTCAAGTGACACACATTCAGTCCAGCCAACCCATTTTCCAACGGCCAATGGTCATTTTGTCAGTCCAAGTCTCACTCAGTCTCAATCTCACTCTCATTTCGCCTCTCTACCTGCTGCTGTTGGAAGCAACCCTTTCTCGAAGCTGGAACGCATCTAAGCACGGTAGGTGTTCCACATGCTAAGCATACGAGTAGCCTGGCCAGGAGTGAAGTTGTCATAGCAAGAACTGCATCTCATTAGCATCCATCCATCTCTCACACATCCACACAAAACATCAAATAAATCAAACTCACTCATAAGAATAATCCATATAGTTATGGATAGGATCCAAACCAGCGACATTTGGGCACGAGTCACGACCAGTTGGGCACCCACTGGAAGCCGACAATTGCTGCGGGGTGTCGGCGATGCTGTCCCCTGAGCCCGAGCACGAGCTGCCTTGGAAGGTGTGGAAGAGACCCATCCAGTGGCCGACTTCGTGCGTTACGGTCTTGCCGAGGTTGTAGTTCGTTGCGGAGCCGCCAGGCGCGGTGCTGTAAAGAATGGAGCAGCCGTCGTACTATTTCTCTCGTCAGTTTCTTTCCTACTCTAATACCAACCTCAAACTCCAACTCAAGCTCCAATCTTCAATGCTCAGGGCAATTTGGTTATTGGGTTGACAAAGTACTTACATAGAAGTTATCGGATCCAGTAGCAGCGGTGGTTGGGAAATAGCAGTATCCCAAGTTACCACCGATAGCATACATGAAGTAGATGTTTAGATCCTTGTAAGTACCCTTGCGGAGCGCCTTCTTCATCGCCAACTCGGCGCCGTCAGATGCCCAGGAGGTGTTGATGGTCCAGTCAGCACCGGCTTTGGTGAACTGGAAACCGGAAGCAGCTTTGGAAATTGGTCAGCATATGTCTATTTACTCATTCAAAATCCAAACCAAGATCAAAAAGCAGGGAGATGGGAGAAATCACAAGCGAGGGGTTAGGGGGTTAGGTTACAAACTCACCATAATTATTATTCATAACCGTCACCTGATTCTCAATCTGCGCTGCGGTCACATACCCATCACTCGCAGCGTTCGATCTCGCCACGACATGGAAATACACATTGACGTTGATAGTCGCGGCTGCGGAAATAGCTCCATCGGCAGCCAGAGCCCCGAGAGCGGATTTCGACGCTGCTTCCTCGGCGGCCATCTCTTTGGCTGTGGCGAGGAACTCGGCGGTGGGCACGACGCCGCAGCCGAACTTTGTGTCGCGGGGGCCGTTGACGGGGTGCGCGAGGACGGTGGACAGAGGGGAGACGATGACGCTAGCGAGGGCTAGGGCGAGGAGGGTGAAGCGTGCCATGGTGGGCGGTGATCAGGGGGGTGGAGAGGGGTGGGTTTGGAGATCAGCTTGATGTGTTAGTAAGAGTTCGATTGGCGAAGATTGGTTTGCTTTGGATGAACTCTAAGACGATAGCCGGAAAGTGATGAGTTCATCTAAAGTGACAAACTGCGAGAAGTGAACACTTACTGGCAAGTAGAAGTGAGGGACTAGGACTGGGACTGGGACTGGTTAGATGAATGCAAGATCTAATACTCCCTTGATATTAAGATGCCTTTTTTCCAACAAGGTGGTTACTGGGTCTTTATATATACGTTCATCTCGTCTCCCTTCCGTACTCTACTCTCTCACCTTCATGCACGCCAATCTAACTCTACCTCTCTATCTCTATCTCGCAGCTCTACCATCCCATACCATACCATGATCCTTTCGAATAATCAGCGAAGACAAACCAAACCAGCCAGTCCAAAACAAGAAGCTCCCAATACTCCGCCCACGCACGCCCGACAAGCGCAAAAGGGCCAAGAGCCCCAACGAAGCAGGTATACATCTCTCGCAGCGTCCTCCTAGCTGTCACGCCCTGTCATTGAATGCCGTACGCCGTAAGTCTATATTACATTGTTCTCTTGGCGCGAAGAGCAGAGCCTGTTGCAGTACCAAGGGATGGATCGGGAAGGCGTCTGGGAGGGGGATGGGGGGTTTGGTTGGTTGGTTATAGGAGGTGGTAGTGGCGATGGAGGGGGTGGGTGGTAGGGGAGGATGGTGTAGGGTGGCATGCACGATGTACCGGTATCTAAGCTTTAAGACGGTCAGCGCGTGCAGATTAATAGTATCGACGTCTTAGCTGCTGCCCTATGGACACTAGGTGCCCTGCTTTTCACTGCAGCAGCTTCGGAGGTGGGGGCGGGAAGAGGTAGGTGTGAGGCGAGGGTGGGCTCGTGGAGGGGCATAGAGGATGTCTTGCAGATGCAGCGGAGTTTAGAGCGGGATGTTGTACCGTATTGGACTGATCGTGTTGGTTTTGTATCTACCGAGGAGAGAGGAGATCTCGGCATTTCTTATCTTCTATTGTCAAGATGCGGCTTTCTCTCCACAAAGAGACACCGCCTGCGGCTCCTGGCTTTACCTACGTTTGTCACGGGATAGCCCCTTGCTGTCATCTCATGTTCACAGCGACCTTCTGTATCAGATCTCTCACCGCCGAAGAGAATGCAAAAAAGAGGTGAGGTGATGTTTCCCCTCTCCTTTAGAATCTTACGCATCGGCATCGGGACCGTGCTCCTAAACGAGCGAGTGCCGGTGCGTTGTAGCTTCTTTTAATCAAGGACTGTTGTTGACATAGCTAGTTAGCTTCCTTTGTCTGTTCACCTGACTTGCTGTCAAGGTCATGGCCACTGGCGGCAGACCCCGCAATCTGCAATCGTTCATTCATGCCCCTGACACATGTAGTCTAATAACTATGAATCCTGTAATTAAATCGAATCAGGTGAAGCCGGCATCCTATCCAAACATCAGGCGTTCCTTCGGCTCCTGATCAATCCCAGCCCCTGTATACAGTACCAAGCAATGCTAGGCACAAGGGAGCGTCACACCTTCCCAAAGAGAGAGGGAGATAAGAAAGGGCTTCTTGGCGGGCGTTATTAGCGTCGAATTGGTGGATAGAGGAGAGGGTGGTAGATTACGTCTATTTTGTGGTTTGCCTATAGTAGAGGGGTAAGGTGGTGGTGTGAGTAGTGAGGTAGAGATGGAAATGGGATGAGGGGTCAGGGTCGTGCGATGTGTTGTCTCGCCTCCCCTGATCGTCGCTTGCAAGGCGAGGCGAGATGTGGTTAGTTGCTTCGAGTAATTAGAGGGTGTCCTAGGTACTCATGTACACCTCTTAAAAGGCCTGGCCTCATGAGCGTAGCGTAGAAGGACGATTATGCGAGCAAGGTAGACTTCTGGAAAATTACTGATTTAGTAATTGTCTTTGTAGCGTTTTTGTTATATTTGCTTTTTTTGCTTGTGCATCACCCCGACGACGCAAACACTATAAATACCACCGCCACAGCGCTCAGGGAAAACTTCAAGACAGATTCTACAAAAAGCTCTAAACCTATACATAGACCTGTCGACAACAGCTCTCCCCCTCTTCCCCACCAACCTCCTACCTCCGCTGCATCATTGCCAGCCTATTGGCACGATTGAGACTATCGTCCAGGTGTTACGCAAGCTTGTGTATAGCAGAGCGGACGGGATGCCCAATTCTCTTGAGTCTATGGTCGTATGTGACTGTTTTTCAAATGCAATCGCATATATACTATAATGGATGGTCTAGAACATGGACCAAAGGGGAGAAATGGCGAAAAGGGAAGAGGGATGGTCGGAGAAGGGCGATCGGTCGAAGTGCTATTATTGCTGCATGTTTCTCCTGGTTCTCTGTAGCCATCGTCTTCGCCCTTCGGAATAGCAGTGCCTATACGGCGTCTTTTCTGTTGTGTTAGCAGTCACTATCAAGCATGATGATGAAGCTGACGCAGCGTTGGTGATGAGACGGCAATGATCTGCTCTATATCAACAATTAATTAATTAAACTGGAAACCCCACGGAGGCGTCTATTTCTGTATCTGTAGTATCTAGTTCACAGTCTCCTAACAATCCTGCTGTTCTTCGGTGTCATCGCAGTAACATACATACTATAAATTCTCGCGCCCATCCAGCTAAAGAGGCCAAAGAGTAAGATCTCCGGCTGTGGGATCTTCGCTACCACAAAATTGCCTGCCACTCTCCAAATGAGCTCGCAGGTGAGGTACTCACACGCAGGTTGTGATCGCGATGGTGATAGTAGAAACTACGTTGAGGAGCTGCATTTCGTACTTGTATAGTACAGTTCAGTCTGCCGCAGGGTGCATAACGAGGCTGCACCGCTCGGCCGTGTCTGGCTAGCCACAGCACCAGCTCAATTGGCAGCTTCGTAGACACATACACCGCCGCCCGCCTTTCTCCACCGTCCACCGACTAAGTTCCATCCTCACAGCCTACAGCTCCGACTTCACTGGCTCAGCCGCCTTCTTCGCAATCTCCTTCAGCACATCACCCTCCAAAGTCTCCGGCTTCTTCGTGCTCGCCCACCTCTCCACGACCTTCCCGTCCCTGCTAATCAGGAACTTCTCAAAGTTCCACTTCACGCGCTTCATGCCCATCAACCCCGGCTTCTCGCTCTTGATGTACTCCCACAGCGGATCGGCATTATCGCCGTTCACCTCCGTCTTGCCGAAGATGGGGAAGCTGACGCCGTAGTTGATCTGGCAGAACTCCTGGATCTGGTCGTCGGCTGCGGGCTCCTGGCCGCCGAATTGGTTGCAGGGGAAGCCGAGGACGACAAACTCGCCGGGGTGCGAGGCTTCGATCTTCTTGTACAGCGCCTCGAGACCGCCGTATTGGGGGGTGAAGCCGCACTTGGAGGCGGTGTTGACGATGAGGAGGACTTTGCCGGCGTAGGCGGAGAGGGGTGCGGGTTCGCCCTTCTCTGTAAGGAGTTAGCGATGAGTGTGGGATGGTAGTGGGAGGGCATAATAGATTCATGCTAGGGACACATTGCCGTCGCGACGTGGTGGGGGGTCGATATTGTAGCTGGAGCAAACCAGACATGTGGAAGATGCAACTTACTGTTGAGAGGCTTGAAGTCGAAGACGGAGGTAGCTGACGTCATGTTTGTTATGCTTCTTTTGCGAGTATGTGTATGCGATTGGATATTTTTAGGATATAAAGATGTCGTAGATGATGTAGTTGATGTAGGTAATGTATGCGCAGTTATAGGATTGTAGCTGGTAGTAAATAAAGATCTCTGGTGGCGGGAGTTGGAACCCCTCATGCGGGGCTCTCGGCATTTATATAACGGTGGGAAGCGAGACTGTGGACCGCGGCTCGTCCCTCCACAAGCACAACTTCTTACAAAGCTGCCCGGCTGTAGATTGGGCCTGGACCGTCGCAACATGGTTTCGGAGGTTACGGAGGTTATAAATAAAGTGATTGCTGAGTAACATTAACAATAACAATTGTCGCTGGACGTTCTCGACCATGTCCATATAACGACCATATAATGAACGAGTAAACTCAATCGGCGCCGATTTGGGCCAGCACCTTCGGCGTCGGCGACAGTTGTAATTAGGCTAGCCAGCAATTCGGCGCTGGCTGGCGAAGGTCGAAATTGATTGGGCGTTATGGGCTTCGCTAAGCTAGCCAATCAATAGAAGATATAGATGGAAGTGACGCTGGAAGTGACGCGTTTACTGTTCACAGCTATAGGATTTGGAATTTATGATGGTCTCTTATCGGCTGGCACGTGACTACAGATTTTACGATAAGAGAGTTGTGGTATTGTGGAGATAGAGATCAAAGATCCCAGGATAAGCTACAACTTCAAACTTCAAACTCCACAAGCTACAAGCTGCAAGCTGCAAGCTACAGCTAACTCGCTGTAGCTGTGGTCGTGGCCCCGCAGAATGATGACCGCTGTGACTCCTTCGCCGCAGCTTCATAGCACACGGGATGGCCATGGCTTGCTCGTCTACTCTTCATCCATTGGCCTACAGCGTGCTTACTGTGGGGAAGGCGGCAGTGTCTACCTAATTGCACAAGGCGAGCATGGATGAGTATGCATGCCGTCCCAGTCACAGCAACGGGGAGTAGCATCGTTCCCTTCTCCATTCACCGCATAACGTCTGTGATTGCTTGGATCCAATGCTTGATAGCGGCTAGTGGGGGATTGTAGGAGGATCAATGGGTATTAGCTTCATGCATGGCCACGGTTGCCTGGCTGGCCAGCCTTGGGGCTGAGCTGTGGGGAGAGGCTGTGAGCTGTGAGCTGTGAGGTGAGATCAACCCAACTCAAACCACCAGCCCCCAAACTCTCTATAAAGTCTGAACTCCCTCTCCCTCGTGCCTTTCTTCTTTTTTTCTTTATACTTGTTCACCATTCTCTTGGTGAACTCTCCTGCCGCTTTTTCCACGTCTTGAGCTGTGCTCTCAACTCCCAACGACACTTCTTTCTCCTCTTATACCCACCCTCATCCTTCTCATAACCTCACTCTCCCGCAACCATGGGTGAATCAAGTGACAAGAAGCCCGGAGATGAGGGCGCCAAGTATGTCATCGTGAAGCCAGAGCAGGAATCGGCGACACCGGCCACCTCCAGCGACAATGAGACCAAGGAGGAGCTCCCACAATGCCCGGAGATCCTCTACAAGGTCCAGTACAAGGACTTTGCTGGCGAGATTAAGGGGACCAAGGATCTCACTGCTCCGTACAAGATGAAGAAGACTGCGTACAGCGACCTCGGTATTCCCATCCTCGAGGTCCTCTACAGTGTGACCGTTTGGTTCCCAACACTCTACAAGAATGGACGCAGCAAGAAGAGAGAGGAGGACACTCCCAAGAACATGGATGACTTTGACGAGAAGTCCATGGAAGAGAAGGAACTCATCATCCACTCGGAGCCGATTATCAAGGCTCTCCGCTCCATCGTTGATTACTACCCTGGCCAGTCTCTCCTCGGAAACACAATCTCCATCAAGGAGCCGTTCAGTATTCTCGTTCACTTCCGCAAGGAGATCGATGAGTATCGAGAGTCTTGCGATGACGCAGAGACCTATCACCACATCGGCGTCCTGCAGAAGTACCTCGAGGACAACCTCGGCGACAAGATCCTCGAGGAGGATGAGCGCTACAAGCGCCCAACTCCTGTGGCAACCTTTGAGATGCTTTGGATGTTGTTCAAGCCAGGAATGGATGTCTACGCAACCCTCGATGACCAGCGCGGCGGGTTCGTCGTGCAGTCATGCACCCCAACTGCAGACGTCAACAAAGCCGTGAAAATGGGACAGCTCAGTCCCTTGAAGATCATGATGTGGTACATGGACTTCGACGGGCGCCATTTGGGCCGCAGACAGCATGAAGTGATCATCATTCCATTCGAAGGCGAGCGCGAAATCACTTCCCTCAAGGTCATCCCAGCAATCTACCTTGACTGCGAC
This sequence comes from Pseudogymnoascus sp. VKM F-4520 (FW-2644), assembly GCA_000750995.1. Lineage (NCBI taxonomy): Eukaryota > Fungi > Ascomycota > Leotiomycetes > Thelebolales > Thelebolaceae > Pseudogymnoascus > Pseudogymnoascus sp. VKM F-4520 (FW-2644). The sequence continues at coordinate 17,450 of JPKE01002743.1, read as the reverse complement.
CCTGAGGTTTCTCCACGCCAGAAACTGGAGGACCGTGGCGAGAAGTTCTACAAGATGTTGATGGGCCGACAGATGGATTACAAGGGTTACAGCATGGCGGCTAAGCAGCGCCCAAAGCGTTTCCACGAGGGCCGTGTCGTCGTCGACCAGGGATCGTTCTACACATACGCAGGTTGGGAGGAGACTGACATTCACCCGGCTCCAACTCTGTGCGTCGACGACGACAACTCAGGCATCCTGGCTGATATGCACTACGACTGCAACTGCTCCGAGTGCATGGAGAAACGCCGCGCTGCATCCGGGAGCACGAAGTGGGGAACCTATGAGAACATCGACCCGCAAGAAACTCCATCCCTCGAGACCGTCAAGGATGGCGTCGTCTCCCGTCACCGCTACTTCCTGTGCCCACGCCGCATTATGGGTTTCGACCTCAAGTCCAAGAAGTGGCAGGCTCTCGACGTCGACTTCTGCCGCGAGCCCAAGATCAAGACCGAGGCCATTGAGAACCTCGTCCTCCCCAACGAGAAGCTTGGCATGATCAAGGCCCTCGTTCACAAATACACCACCTCCAAGAAAACCAACCCCTCCAAGAACGAGACCACCTGGGCCGCCGACCCCATCCCCAACAAGGGCGAAGGCCAGATCTTCCTCCTCCACGGCCCCCCCGGCGCCGGCAAGACCTTCACCGCCGAGTGCGTCGCGGAATTCACCTCGCGCCCCCTCCTCTCCCTCACCTGCGGCGACATCGGCACCGACGAGTTCCGCGTCGAGGAGAACCTCTCCAAGTGGTTCAAGCTCGCTGAGATCTGGGGCGCAGTCATGCTCATCGACGAGGCGGACGTCTACCTCGAGCGCCGCGAGGTCAACGAGCTTACCCGCAACGGTCTCGTGTCCGTTTTCCTCCGCGCGATGGAGTATTACCGTGGTATCCTCTTCATGACCACCAACCGCGTCGGCCACTTCGACCCTGCCTTCTTCAGCCGTATCCACGTCTACATCGGGTACCCGCCCCTTGACGCCACGGGACGCAAGCGCATCTGGCTGCAGTTCTTCGCGAAGCTGGAGCGTGAGCGCGGCGACGACGTGACTATCAAGGCTGCGGCGAAGAAGTATATTCTTAGCGATGACGTTCTGCGCGATACCGAGTGGAACGGTCGTGAGATCAGGAACGCGTTCCAGACTGCGGTCGCGCTCGCGGAGTACGAGGCTGACCAGAAGCGCAAGGTGGAGAATGGGACGGCGCCGTTGGAGATTGAGCTCCGCCAGGACCATTTCGAGAAGGTTGTGGAGATGAGCGATAACTTCAAGAAGTACTTGGCTACTGTGGGACCCGAGGAGGGCTCGGAGATGGTCAAGGCTAAGGGGCATGGCGATAGAGGGGATGATAGCTTGTTGTAGAGAATTAGATTTACTGCGCGGGGAGTGGTAGATCAGAGTGTATTTTAATGAATAACGATATGATGATATATTTATAAGTCCAATTGCTTTTTATTCAGCGTGATACGAAACTTTTTTGATCTAGATCATCCATCATCACCCCAAATCGCTCCGTCTCTATCATCAAGTTTTCGCCCCTCAAAATCTGATCTCATATCACCATCTCTATTCACCTCACATCCACCCCTTAAAACCTCAAATCCCACCCAATCTTGGGTCCCAGGGTAGGCAACTCATCCGCCACACTCTGCACATCCTTATCCCCCCGTCCACTAACACAAATCACCACATCCTTCCCCTTCCCCAGCCTCTTCGCCACCTCCACAGCACCCCAAACCGCATGCGCCGTCTCCAGCGCCGGAATCACCCCCTCAAACTGCGACAGCATCCTGAACCCCTCAAACGCCTGCGCATCCGTCGCCGCCAAAAACGTCGCGCGGTTGCTGTCCTTCCACGCGCTCAGCTCGGGGCCGACGCCGGGGTAATCCAGGCCCGCGGACACGGAGTGCGTGTCTTGGATCTGTCCGTGCTCGTCTTGCAGCACGTAGGTGCGGACGCCGTGTAGAACGCCCTTGGTTCCTCCGCTCAGCGTCGCGGAGTGGCGCGCGGTATCGATTCCGTCTCCCGCGGCCTCGACGCCGACGAGCTCAACGCTCGGGTCGGCGGAGAAGGGGAAGAACATGCCGGTGGCGTTCGAGCCGCCGCCAACGCACGCCACGACGGCGTCGGGAAGCTTGCCGCGCAACTTCTGCAGCTGCGCCTTTGTCTCGTCACCGATGACAGACTGGAATGTGCGCACCATCGTGGGGAAGGGGTGAGGTCCGATCGCTGATCCGAGGATGTAGTGCGTGGTGTCGAGGTTCACGACCCACGAGCGCATAGCCTCGTTGACGGCATCGCGGAGGGTACGGGAGCCTGCCTCAACGGCCACGACGCGCGCGCCGAGGAGCTTGATGCGGAAAACGTTCAGGGCCTGGCGGCGCACGTCCTCAGCGCCCATGTAGATGGTGCACTTCATGTTGAACTTTGCGCAGACGGTCGCGGTGGCGACACCATGCTGACCAGCGCCAGTCTCGGCGATAATCTCGGTCTTGCCGAGACGGCGCGCGATCAGGATCTGTCCGAGCGCGTTGTTGATCTTGTGGCTACCGGTGTGGTTGAGATCCTCACGCTTGAGCCAGATATTGGCGCCGCCGACGTGCTCGGTCAGGCGCTCGGCGAGGTGCAGGTGCCCTGGGCGGCCCATCCAGGGGTAGTAAGAGCGGTACTCCTCCCAGAATTTAGGGTCGTTCTTGGCTTCCGCCCAGCACTGCTCGAGCTCGGAGAGGCAGTCCATCAGCGACTCTGGGACGTATTGCCCGCCGAATTCACCGAAGCGGGAGGGAATGTGGTTTGGGTCGGCGGCGCCGTCGGCGTTCAGCGCAACGATTTGGTCGGCTAGGCCAACTTCGCCTTCAGGGCGGGGTGGGACGACGGCGTCGACTTGAACCTGGTCTCCAGCTGGCTCTTGCGCGCTGTGTACCGCCTCGACGATCCCAATTTCACGGGGTTGAGCTGGAGCTGGTCTCCTTCCGGAAACGGTGGCGCAGTAGTTCTCGACGGTCTTGGCTCCCTGTCCTGCTGGTGCATCACCAAGCTCGTTGATGATCTGGCTTCCAATCACGACACCATCGGCGATCTTAGCGACGGTGACAAAGTGATCTCTTGTGCTGACACCAAATCCAACGGCCGCTGGCTTGCCGCCAGAATATTCCTTAACTCGTGCCAAGAGCTCAGGGATACCTGTGCTCAAGGTGCCTGTAGCTCCAGTGACGCCCATTCTCGAGACGACATAGACGAATGAAGTAGCGAGTCCGCATAGCAGCTTCATGCGGTCATCTGTTGTGGATGGGGCAATTAGGGGAACGTATGAGAGTCTATGATACTGTTAGCAGCTGTAACAATAATCGTTTGGACAGGTACTGACCCTGCGGCGGCGCAGAAGTTTCTGAATGTGACGGCCTCCTCAGGTGGCAGGTCGACAATAATGAAACCGTTGATGCCAGCCTCCTTGCAGTCCTTCAATAGTCTCTCTTCTCCGTAGCTCAAAATCGGGTTATAGTATCCCATGAACAGTACGGGGACTGTCAGTCCCTTCTTTCTCGCATCGCGGACCAGTTGGAGCACCAGGCTGACCGTAACCTTGTTTTTTAAAGCGATCTGAAGCTCAGTCAGCGAGGTAATGGCAGTCCAATGGGTCTGTACGAACGGTATTCGACTTTTGAATAGTTGGTCCATCAGCAATGGGGTCTGTGAAAGGGATTCCAAGCTCAATAATGTCTGAAGTGGGAATATTAGCAATGATGACTCGGTCTACAATGAAGTCATAGCATACCTGATCCACCGGCTTGCAGCCCAAGCATAATATCAACACATTCCTCTACAGTGGGGTATCCCGCGGTGAAATATGTAACTAATGCTGCCTATATATCATGTCAGCATCAATTCACCGCTCTCATAGTCTGGGCTCGTTGAGACTCACTCTCCCCTCCTTCTTGCATTGTGCGAAGGTTTGCTTAAGGCCCTCCATTTTCGGTACCAATTATATTTAGGAGTCAATTGAAGTGTATGAGCGATATTGAGGTAAGAAACTCTCGTATCGAGAAAAAGTGTTGTTTATATATGCGAGTGTCCTCTTTGTTGTGAGTCAAGCCAGTCAGCCATGTACGAAATATCCGAAGTCGCCCCTCCATCCCACCACTATCGACCACAAAATACGCTTCACCGCCCCGGCAGAATATTCAATAGGCTAACGCCCGGCCCAGCCTCAGCCTTGCCCGATACCTTCCATAACGGATTGCCCAGAACACACGCATTACCGATTCAAGAAGCAAAATTCCTTTTATACGGGTATTAGCAAGCCTTATTCATATACTGTCGACTAAGCAGATTTGATTGAGTCATACGACAATGCCTCGTCTCCTCCTCCGCCTCAACCCGGCGCCCTACCGCCGCCTCTTCTCGACATCCTCTGTCCGTCCCGCCTTCGCAACTGGGCCCTCCCCGCCACGTCTCCCACCCAAGGAGCAAGAAGAGTTCGAAAGACTCCAGAAGGCCTCGACGGGTGCCTTCTCGACACCACGTGCGACACCACAAATAAACCAGTCCCCGGCATCGAAGCCGCAGGTCAACCAAAGCCCGGCAACAGGAGAGTCATCAGAGGCACTTGCGGCTAGGATAGAAGCTACGGGCAAGGGAGAGGAGCTACATCCTGATGTTCGCAGGGGAGCGAAGCCGGAATTCGAAGGGGAAGTAAATCCGAAGACGGGGGAAGTGGGAGGACCGAAGAATGACCCGTTGAAGTGGGGAGGGGAGGCGGATTGGAGTTATAATGGGCGGGTTACGGACTTTTAAGCACATTTCATTACATGTGGCAATATCTCGAGCTGTATGATCATGGGAAAGGCATCGCCGGAGCGTTTTTGTATAAACATGCCTGAAAGTGCTGTATAGATGCTGTATATATATCAATTTGCTCCAACGAAATAGGAATCACATGCATTTCAACATAACGCTCGGAATGGCATAAAGTGAGGTGAGAACAAAACCAGAATTATTATTCCATGTCAGTTCTCATGATGCTTGAAGTTCCGAGAACTTATCCATGCTGCTACCACGCCCAAAATAGGGTTCAAACTCCCCTTCACTTTTGAAAATCCAAAATGGCACGTTTGCACTATACATATGCCTACCTGAGCTTTGAAATATCCCATGCAACCTAACGCCAACAAAACGCCTGAAATTTATCAAAATCCCCCCCCACCAAAAAGACTTGCCCTCTTGTCTATTACTTTAAAAAGTAGCCTCCTCCAAAATCCACCTCAAACTAAAACGCTGGCTTTCCATACCAAAATTTGACGCTTAATCCGTAGGCGCGTGCGTGAACAGGAATGAAACACTCTCTCCGTTGTGAGTCCTGCGGATGGCCTCGGCCAACGTAGGGCTGATATCGATGGTCTGCAGCTTCGCGCACGACTCCTCCTTGCCTTGCATGGGCACCGTGTTGGTCGTTACGACTCTGCTCAGCTTCGACTTGTTGATGATCTCAATTGCCTTTCCGGACAAGATGCCGTGGGTGACGATCGCAACAACCTCCTTGGCGCCGTGGGCCATGACTGTCTCAGCTGCCTTGGCCAAGGTGCCGCAAGTATCGGCCATATCGTCCACCAAAATGGCGGTCTTGTCAGAAACGTCTCCAACCAGGACCATGCGCGACACCTCGTTGGGCCTTGCGCGCTCCTTGTGGATCAGAGCGAATCCAAGATCCAACCTGTCGGCAATGCTCGTTGCCCTCTTTGCGCCACCAGCATCGGGACTGACGATAACACAGTTCTTGACATCCAGGTTCTCCCTGATCCACCTCAGCGTGCTGGGCTCAGCATATAGGTTATCGACGGGGACGTTGAAGAAGCCCTGGATCTGGGAGGCGTGCAGGTCCATCGTGATGACGTGGTTGCAGCCAGCGGTCTGGAGCATGTTGGCGATGAGCTTCGCGGAGATAGGCGCACGGGACTTGTCCTTCTTGTCTTGGCGCGCATAGGGGAAGTTGGGGATGACGGCGGTGATGCGGCGCGCAGAGGCGGTTTTGCATGCGTTGATCATAATGAGGAGTTCCATGAGGCCGTCATTAATATCTCCTGGGGCGGTGGATTGGAGGATGAAAACTTTGAGGTGTTAGAAAACGGCCAACCAGGCAAACGGAGCCGTAGGAATAAGATAGATTCATACCATCTTCGTCACGAACAGACTCTCCGACTGTGACTGATGTCTCTTGATTCGAGTAGTTCAGGCTCATAGTCTTTGCAAGCTCAATACCGAGGCTATGCGCAGTCAGCAATGTGCCCTTCCACGCTCACCGGGTTTGGGCGCTGGTGTGCCTTACCGGTCGGCAACCATGCGGGCAAGCTGAGGATGGCTGTTGCCAGTCAACAGCTTAATAGAATTTGTCGCCATCTTGTATGGGTGCGTAGAGGAGAATTCGTCCGAGTATCGGGGAGAGCCGTGACGTGGGGTCGGGAAGCTGCCCGGGATATAGGTATGGCAGCGGGGTTTATCCAAGAGCTCAATTCTTCAAGAAAATATATCAAGTGAGAAGATATGCAACTCTGTGATGTGGTGTGGATGAGAAGCCCGGATTACAGGCTACGGTGTGGGGTAAAATGTTCCAGAAGTTTGAAGCTGAACTTGCGGGACAAAAGTTGTCGAGACAAAAATTAGCGCGGAATTTGATCCGCCGAGGCGATAAGCTCTGAGACGCCCGCTCATGCACATGGACACACCAATTTTTAGCAGGTTTAGTCACGTTACACATAATCAGGGACCGAATAGCGGACTGAGCACAAATATATTGCCATCCATTGCTGCACTGGCTGCAGAGATCATAAAGGGCAATTTGAAAATGACAGCGAGCAATAGCCAGGATGTTCCAGCTGACACCCAGCAAACTAGCAAACTGATAGAAATATTTCGTGGCAGAATCCTGACCTTCCCTTACCGCCTCAAAGGAGAACACTCTTGTGTGCTAATCACGGAATCACGTCCACATGGGTAAACAAAGGGATCATAATTTAATATTTAACATGCCAGTGCTCATTTTTTTCTCTCACGCCAAGAAGCCAGACTGATATCATCGAATAAGACGCCTTGCAGAAATGTATGCCATGAATATCTAGACCCTACATGCAAGCATCCTCGGTACACAGTGGCCCAAGGGCACTCATGTACACATGGGACTTCTTTCGAATAGCTCATTCCCGCCCATTCCTGCCCTTCTCCCAGCCATACACAATCTAAGCCTTGGTGCGCATAGACGAAGCGCGGCGCTTGCGGAGATCGGCCTTCTCGGCCTTGACGTCGTGGACACGCTTGGCGAGAATGGCAGCGTACTCGGACTAGTATATCATTAGTGCAACGTTCTTGCGGCGTATGGATGTTGGAATACTCACAGCAGCATCCTTGGTCCTCTCGGAGTTGCGGCGCTTGAGCGCAATGCGGTGACGCTTGTGCTGGAGGCGTTGTGGGGTAACCAGGCGCTGGATCTTTGGTGCCTTGGTGTAGGCCTTCTTGCCCTCGCCCTTTGGCTGGACCTCACGGCGAATGACGAACTTGCGGACCTATAGTTGAAAATTCCGTTAGCCTAGGTTCTGCTCACACTCTGTACCGTTTGCACGGACAGGCGATGAAGATGGACAAACGTACATCATCATCCTTGGTGAGACCGAAGAACTTGCGGATCTTGGTGGCGCGCTTGGGGCCAAGACGCTTGGGGTGAACGGTGTCGGTGACGCCTGGGATGTCGGCATCGCCCTGCTTGACGATGGAGAGAGCGAGGACGGACAGGTCCATGGCGACGATGCAGCCGCGGACGGACTTGCGCTTGCGCTCACCAGTGCGGCGGGGGCGGTAGCAAGAGTGTCCCTCAGCGAGGAGAAGGCGGACACGGGTTGGGTGCATGACACCCTGCTTCATGGGGAAACCCTGCTTGTCGTTGCCTCCGGTGATCTTGAAGATGTAGCCCTTGAACTCATCTCCGACGGAGTCGCCGGGAACCTCAGCGCCCATACGCCTGCGATATGTTAGATTCGTTCGTTCCCATGAGATTCGAATTATCGTACTTCTCCATGAAGACACGGAGTCTGCGCTCGTCGTCGATCTCGACCATCTTCTGGCTGCCATTGGCAGGCTACCGTAACGTCAGTATATCGTCCATTTGGTCAGAATAGCATCTGCGCATACGTATGAGATGTTAAGCTTCATGGCCGGCTAAAGAATTTGTCGAAAGGCCGGTGGTTGTTGATGAGGTCGCGATCGGGATCAAACAAGAAGGGAATCAATTTTGCGAAATTCGTGTGTGTGCTCGCATTTTGCGCTAGTCGGGGGAATAAGCGAGCTAAATTTCGGGGCTACTGTTGTAGGCTAGTGCTTGATTCGGTAAGGGCTGGAGAAAGATGACTAAGCAGCAAAGTGGGTAGCTCTTTCCACTTTGGTATTTGCGTTGTAACCATGGGGATATTTGATATTTTGGCAATGCACAGTTAGGAAGGCAATTGGGAGATTAGTTTGTGAGAGAGGTTTCCTTATTTCGAGTAATTTCGAGTAAATCAACTGGTTTGCTTTTTAAAGTGATTTAGAGAGAGGAGTTAAACTCACTCTACGCGCTTCGAGTCGCTTAACGCGTCTCAGCGCGTCCACCAATATCAAGAAAGAGGCAAAGCAATCATAGCCAGATCCACAAAGTTATAGCACGTGTTCACCTTGTATATTCTCGAAATAAAATGATATGATTCTATTCCAAAGAAGAAACAGATAAACTCGAAAAATCCGCAAGAATGGCTACAAAAGTGGCCCTCTACCCGTCACCAAAAACCGCCGAGAAGCCATTGGAGAACCCATTACCTCAGCTCCTTTGTACACCATCCGGGCTTGCTCTGCTGGAGATGCAAGGGACGATCAACACACCGTCTCCTCCAACTCAAGATGAAGACGACGCGCCAAACCAGCCAGGAATCTACGAGACACCAATTGGGCGTCTTGTCTTCCCCGACTACGAGCCAGGGTCGTCTGGAGGCGGGGAGTGGCAGAAACGAGTCTATCTCTATGTAGGCATGCATCAGCGGCTTACGGGGGAGGTGAAGAAACTACCAAAGGCTATCGCTATCATTCGGAAGCGAGCACCATCTGAAACGGAAGGCACTTCCAAGGATGGGCAAGGTGCTGAAGAGCTGGAGATTGTGGAGATTGTGAAGTGGAAGATCATATTCTCGAATCGGCCGGAACCAGTGGGGACTGCTATTGTTGAGGTTGTTGCCGATGCTTGAAAGGTATTCGCAGAGATGAACTGCACACCAAAGAATGAACATGAGGGGGAAGCCGTATTCGCCAAGGAGGAGCTTGGTGTCCGAACGCATCAGCTGAGGAAAGGTGGAATGACTCCAGTATCTGGCCCGCACGTTGCGCGAATTACGCTGGCAATACGCGCTGCAGCTTCATGCGAAGAATAGGTCGCGCGCCCGCGGTTAGCCACAAGGCCGCATTGATGGAGTGGCCTGGGAAGGGATGCCTTGCGCAGTGCCATAGGCGTATGTCTTGTGGAATAGATTGATGGGCTTGATAGAAGAAGTGTAGACAGCATACTCTGTCAATCTACCCTTGAATTACTTGAATTATTTGATAATATTTGGTATATTTAATGGTATAGAGATCTTTCCTGCTCTTCCCATCTCCCCATCCTCACTGGGTCCAGCTTCTTCAACTCACCCAGCCACGACTTTAAATCTTGCAGCTCGTCTGCTGTCGGCTGGCGTTCGCATGTACGACATATTGCCAGTGTATACTCGTATAATCCATTGTAGATCCACTTACAGTCCTCGGCACCATCCAGCATTTCTTTTAAATCATCTATTTGGGAGTTGGCGTAGTCGAGACGTTGCTCCGTGGTGAAGTTTGGTAGGATGGACACAGTGCGATCCAGTAGGGTAACCATGAGGAATTGATGATAGAACCAGAGGGACTGGTCACTAGCATCAGTCCAGAGAGCATTGCGCATCGTATCAAATTCTGTAACGTGTCAGCGGTGAGTGTGTACTTGATTGTGACCAACATACCTTCGTCCAAAAACTCCTTACGTGCTTCATCGCTTGCATTCCGCTCATCGAGTAGCCGCGGTATAAGCTGGCTTCGATTGTGCCATGCCGAAAAGTTGGATAGATTGGCATTTACCATCTTGGTGGTGTACGCAAACTCCTCTTCTACCAAGCTCTTCCCGTTCAACGATGAGCTCTCGAGCTTCTCTACTACCATTCGGCGATATCCCCAGCCATGGAAATTCCGGCTATCTCGTACCAGCATGTAGTTGCAAAGGCCCAGCTCTTCTTCCCATAACCTCCGCGCAACCGGTACGTCTAATCTTAAGGTGGCCTGTTGGAGCAGCCATATCCGATGGTTCCATATCCAGTAGCATTTCGGCCATTGCTTCAGCAACGGCACCAGAAATGATAAATCGTCCTTAATAAGCTCAAGTGTTGTACCATTGCTCCCAAGATTCTGGGGGGGCGGGGACTGCGGGGTCTCGTTGGAGGCCGCGTTGGAAGTGGAGGTAGAAGAGGGTGACTTTTCGTAAGGCGAATTCGTAGTTTTGGCTTGTGAAGTAGAGGGCGGCTGAGTCGAGGGCGATGGCCCATCCGGCGATTTGGAAAAGAGTCCAGAGGTTAGCAAGCGTCTGCGGACGTTCCATATTGTGTAGTATTCGGGGTTCTTTGTGAGCAGTTTCGAGGTCAAGGCAAGGACTTCTGGTGTATACTGTTGTTCTTGTATCTACTACTGTCAGTATTGAGCTTGTATACTTGGGCAATGCAGTATACCTTTGTCTCAATCAAGTCAACCAAGGCCTGGTACTTTTCGATCTTGACTATCTCGTCCTGACGTTGCTGTTCTGTCCGTACTGTTGCCGCCGCAATCCTCGGAACACCGTGCTGTATTTCGATCAGCCACAGGACAAGCAACTAGAGTACAGGTAGTTCATACACTTGTCATTTTCCGTATGTATCAGTTTGACAGTGCTGTGTTTGTTCAGCTTGAAGCTCAGCTTGGATAACAGAGCAGGCAGTCGCGATTGCGGTCCCGATAAGCGATGTTGTTTACGCTACCCCTCGGTGGGTCCATACAGCTATCCCGCTCATCGTCGGCCCCTCTACTCCTTTCCACCTCGAGCCTTTCGTAATATATCGGGTTACAAGTATACTCTACTAACAATCACTATCTCTAACGGTAACGGCTTCAACAATTGACCTCCAAAGGGTCATTTGGTCCATGAAAACCTTCCACCACACCGGCTGGTGTGCTCTTTCATTGGGCTTCCCAGGGCCCGTTTGCAGCCATATCTGATCACTGGGGCCATTTCAATCATTCTTTTTCCCAGTCAATCATTCGCTCGTTCACGATATTTCGTACTACATTCAATTCATCCTCAGTGGCTTTCATTGTTTCGTTACTTTCTTTTGATCTGAATCCGTCGTTCAGCAATGCAAGTCTCTCAGCTCAACGAAGCCTCTCTCCTTGATATCTCCTCAGCGTTCGAAGATTCGGGGTATGATACCTGCACCACTCGCATAGATGACAATGACTCCATAGAAGGAGCAGGTTTGTGGGCGGCCGAGCAACTTTCTGTCTTCGACACAGAAGCTCCGTCTCCATCCGCTGCCGAACAACCTGCAACTGTCGATGTCGAAGCTTCAATCCCAGCAGCCACTGAGCCGCCTGAATTGATTGATACCGAAGACCAGCTCCCACCAGTTGCTGAGCCACCTGATGTTCCCATGGCCGAAACTCCAATGCAACCGGTTGCCAGCAGCTTTGAGGATGCAGCGGAACCAAACTACGATGAGCACGAAGTATTCCTCAAGAGACTAAGCAGTCGACGATGGCCTTTGGGCATTTGCACTATGCCGAGACTTAACTCTAAGAACGGCATGTCAAAACTGCATCCTCGACCTTCCTTGAAATTATTCTCAGGCGGACCGAATGGAACGCGCTCTTCGGGTTCACTGAGGTCCCCCGACCGGTTCTTAGTTTCTGTTGACTACCAGGATTCTTCAGTGCAGAAATTCCGAGTCAACAAAGATCCTCAACAGCTTTCGCCTACTGAAAAACTTGTTAGAGATGACAGTGCCAGTTTAGATGCCTTCAGCCCTCGCCGGAATTTCACAACTCCAAACCCTCCTATTGCTGCAATGAACAGGGGGAATCCCACACCTGTTCGCCCTGGAGGCAAGACTCCCGATCCCACTATGAAATCACAACTAATTCATTCAGAGCCTAGCACTCTCATGTTTCGACGAGATTCAACCGCTAGCAATGGCGAGCGTCAAGTACGTCGGAGCAAGACCCAGCTTCAATAAAGTGAAACTATGCTAACAATCAAAAGATCAGCCTTGGCTCTGTTTGGGCCGTTGGCGGGTTGGCACCACTCAGCGTTGGGGTTTCCGATGGCCGTGGCAGGTTAACGGGCTCCGGTACAAATGCTCCCCTCTATACGACATCGTTTTCGAGTGCGATATCAAAAGAGGAGGAAGACAGAGAGAAGCACGAAGGCCGTTTAGCCAAAGCATTGGAACTTGATAGGGCACAAAGAATACACGATTTCGTTGACCATTCTATCTCACCATCGAGGGCAGATCCTCAGAGGCGAGGTTATAGTGAAATTGGCACAAGGACCACTTGGAAAGGCACAGAATGGGTTACCAATGGCTCCCAAGCCAGTTAGAATCTCCACCACCATACAATTGTTTTAGCTGACATTGTGTAGAGGTCAAGAAAGCTACTGAGGCCCGGACATTGCCTACGGCTCCTTTTAAATAAGTAACCACCACATTAGGCATGATTATTACTAACATTGAGCACAGTTCTCGATGCGCCTAACTTGCGCGATGATTTTTACTGCTCAGTCCTGGCTTACTCTCATACATCCCATACCTTGGCGGTTGGACTTGGTTCTCTGCTCTACGCATGGTCCGAAATGCAAGGCGTCCATTTACTCAATTCTGGAAACAATAACGGCACGTGGCTAACATCTATTGCGTTTTCATCCACGCAAGGTTGCAAATGCATACTTGCGTATGGGAGATCGGATGGAACACTGAACCTCATGTCTCTTTACGACCGCGCATTGCCTCGCTTTGAGGTTCAACAACCGTGTCCCATTGCCTGTCTCACTTGGCGACCCACGGTAACGTTGAGACCTTCTCGGAGCCCTCATACGCCAGGCCAACTAGTTAAGACCGAAGATCTCGTTGTTGGAGATGAAGTAGGCAACATTTACTACTATGCTGTCGAGTGGCCAGACGCCTGGGAAGTTGATCGCAATGGGTGGACGGGAGTTATGACCCTGCTTGCCCGTATTTCAGTTCACACTCAGCAGTTATGCGGCCTGGCATGGTCAAACGACGGCTCATTGCTTGCTACAGGAGGGAATGACAACCTATGCTGTCTTTTTGAAGCTTATAAGCTCTCGATACCTCAGGAGGGCGACCATCAAACGGACGAATTTATTACTGGCCTTGATAGCGTTCAACGCACTATTTCTATTCCTGGCAATAGCCGTATCAAGAGCATCCTGATAGGGGCTGAGAAACATAGGTGGATTCATGGGGCCGCCGTAAAAGCAATTGCATTCTGCCCATGGAGAGATGGTCTCATCGCAACTGGTGGAGGAAGCAACGACAAGTGTATCCATTTTTTCCACGCCGTCTCCGGTGCTTGCTTGGCAACAATCAGCGTTGCGGCGCAGGTGACCTCGCTCATATGGTCAACAACACGCCGCGAAATATGCGCCACATTTGGATACGCACAGCCAGAGCATCCGTACCGAATTGCAGTTTTTTCATGGCCAGAATGCAAGCAGGTAGCTGCGATTCCATGGGAAGGCGACCATAGAGCCCTTTATGCGATCCCTTATCCAGGCGGGCCAAATGATACCCACAATGCTAGTGAGGGTGGAAGCAGCCTGACTCGTACGGCACAAGAGGGCTGCATTGTCGTTGCTGCAAGCGATGAGAGCGTCAAGTTTCATGAGGTTTGGAGTGCAGGTCAGAAAGCAACAGCTGGCGGCGAGGGTTTACTTGGGGGCAGCGATATATTGGAGGGGTTGGAGGGTATCGACAAGGAGGGTGAGGTTATTCGATAAGGGGGTCGAGAGTATTCGATAAGGGAGCGATATTCATTAGGGGGACGAGGTTATTCAGTAAATGCTTTACGGTAACGGCGATATGATTATGGGGGGACAGTATCAATACATGAGCACTCTCGGATGGTTTCAATACTCGGCTACGGCTGCGACGAATGGGGCAAATGGCGTTAGAAGATCAGATTGACAACTTGCATTTGGCTGGTGGGAGGAGAGCTACATTGATAAACCGAGAATGATTGATTGAAATTCTTCGTGTGCCTGGCTGTGGCTACTTATGATTGACGCTCAACGTGCTCAAATAAAGTGTTGGAAGGACAAGCAAAGTCGACTGCGTTTGCGCTTCGAGTTCGTTCCTTCCTTACAACAGGTAAGAAAGCGTTCGTGGTGGTCGTGGCTGCATTTTTCAGGGTCCCAAGACCCTTATATTTCGGGAGTGTTGTTTGTGGCGCTACTAGCTTCAAAGTCTAAATATCGGCGAAGTTTGGTGGCTCAGACTTCCGTTGGTCTGCTAAACACGCTTGGGCTCCGTATGGGGCAACGCGTCAATGAGGCTATGTGGATTTAAAAGCCAATACTCCACACAGTAAGTACCTATATCCCTAGTCGTATTAGGTGAGCTGACCGCTAAAGCTCCTCTTTGGTGCAACTTCGGAGCTTTGAAGCTATGGAAAGCTCATATTTCTTTTCACATATCGGCTGCCATCTCAACACGCGAGGTATCAATTTCTGTTGATGGCCTCTATGTTTATCAGTTGTCGCGTTCAGTGTAAATAGAATTCAGGGACATGACACTAAAATGCGCTATGGATGGGCCCGTCACCGATCCCCACGCAATAGGGCCTAGGCTGACCCGCTATTTTGATCCTGGCAAAGTTGACAAGGTAGATCCCAAAGCTCGCGTGGAGGCCTTCTCTCGCCATATATCCCCCATCCTGTCAATCGCGAGACAAACTCTGATATTGTAAGTTATATGCTTTAATAGTGATTGACAGACGAGGTTGACATCTAATAGCCACTGTTTTTACGCTATGGACGCCCAACCCCTTAAGTTAGTTCATGCTCGTATCCATGAGCAAAACATTTTGCGGGGAATCGTTCTGCAGCTACGAGTGACGGGTGCTACGTCGCATTGTCAAACATGGATGGGGATCCCTGCATATGGGGTGACACTTGCCTCGGATCACTCTGGTTTACCCCGTACGGTTGTCACGGCTCCGTATTGGGGGGCTGAATCTGGAGCGTGCCAGGGCTGAGTCCCTCGGGCTGACTTTCATCTATACGATGCTAAGCTACAGAGCTTACGTTTCCCCTCATCGTCATTATCCCCTCGTTTTTTTTTGCTACCGTCGCTATTTCTCGTTTGTTATAAACGATATTACTGCTTCTAAGCTCTTTCGAGCTTCATGGGCCTAGTGGTGAGCTACTCCGTATAAAGCGGGACTCGAAGAATGAAGCTGGACGGCGCGCCCGCCATGAGGCACTATGGAGTATCCAGATTTTACTCCCGGCATCGTCTAGCGGTTTTGTTGGTGACGCTCATATGCTTAGGCTTTGTTGCGAAGCTACGCAAGCCAGCTCGACTGAGAAACTGCCAGGGAGGAATCCCTTTGCCCCAAATATTAGCGCAGCAGCGAAAGAGCGGTGCTACAGCAAACTTCGCAGCCACCTCCGCGGGATGGAGGCCCGGTGCACGATGCTCCAATTACCCTCCGGATGCCAGCTTGGTGATTGTGGTCAAGACGGGGGCGACAGAGGCCTTCTCGAAGCTGCCGACGCTGTTACTCACCTACCTCTCCTGCGTCCCCCCCGAAAACGTCCTCTTCTTCAGCGACATGGCGGGGACGATTGGCAACTTCGCCATACACGACTCTCTCGACAAGGCCACGGCGGCTGCCACGTCCGACAACCCCGACTTCGACCTATACAATAGTCAGAAGGAGCTGCGCAAGCTGGGTCAGGACATGGGCTCGCTGCGCACTGAGTGGAAGAGCGATGAGGCGTGGCGGCTGGACAAATATAAGAACCTATACACGGCGCAGAAGGCGTGGGATCTGGCGCCGGAACGCGATTGGTATCTGTATATCGACGCGGATACCTACATCAGCTGGACGAACTTGTTCCTGTGGCTTGCTACCCTCGATGCGACCAAGCCGCTCTACTTAGGCAGCCAGGTCGATGTCGGAAGGCCGCCGTTTGCGCATGGGGGCAGCGGATACCTGCTCAGCAAGCCGGCGATGCAACTGCTGGTAGGAGACGACCGCAAGTCGTTGGCGAAGGAGTTCGATAAGAACGCCACGACGGCGTGTTGCGGCGATCAAGAGTTGGGCAAAACGCTGTTTAAGAAAGGCCTAAAGGTGCAAAACGTGCGGCCGGTGATTAACGGAAACAGGCCCAAGACGTTTAACTTTGGGCCTGAGCTGTGGTGCACGCCGGTTGCGACAATGCATCACGTGGGGAGCGAGGAGGTTCAGGACATGTGGGACTTTGAGAATCAGAGGAACTCGACCAAAGTACGTCCATCCATACCTCTTTCTCATACATATTAGCAATCTAACAGGTACCAGGAACCCCTACTAATGGAAGAGCTCTACTACACCATGATCGCCTCCCTCATGACCACCCCCCGCCGCGACGACTGGGACAACCAATCCCCCTTCGACCAGCTCCGCCCCGACCCCATCATCACCCCCGTCATCACCCCCGACTTAGTTGGCGAATTCTTCCTCCACGACCCCACCAGGTCGTACAACCACTGCCGCAAGACATGCGAGAGGGACCTCGCTTGCTTCCAGTTCGTGTACTCCAGGGGCTCGTGCAAGCTTGATACGGCGTTCAAGTTGGGGAAACCGCGGTATCCGTCCAAGGCGGAGGATGGTGGCGAGGAAGTCAGGTACCAGTCGGGGTGGATGGTGGAGAGGATTCAGAAATGGATTGAACACAACTCGCCGTGCGTGGGGCCGAACTGGGACCCAGACCATTAGGGGGATGCTGGTTTTTGGGTATTTTTTGGACTTGGGGCGTATTGCGTGCGGAATGGTGTTTTGGAGGGGGGAAGGGGTTACCATTTATATGCCATTTTAAAAGCGAAGCGAAGCCGAGGTAAGGGGCTAGCTGGAGCGATATTTTGATCACTTTTGGGGGATTGCCAGTTGGGTTTGTATTATTACGGTCGGGTGTCTGTGGAACTTTGGCTGAGAGAAGGGAGAAAAAATAATAATATCTAAAATAATAACGTTAACGTACATGCATAGCGAAAGCTCCAGCATAGCGAAGGCTCCACCCCATTTTACAC
>JPKE01002741.1:0-25219 GCA_000750995.1 Pseudogymnoascus sp. VKM F-4520 (FW-2644) | reverse complement strand
GGATCTGTGCGGGAGGGGGGAGGAGGGGGGTCTGAGCGTCTCCGCGGGCTGGAAGTGGTTGTTGGAGGGAGGGGAGGCTGGATTGGATTGGATTGAAAAGCGACGTGGTGGTGGCAAGATGTGAGAGGTGAGGAGGAGGTAACATGTCTCCTACATCTCCTCACCACCGGGGGTATAGGCACGAGTAACCGTACCTAAGTGAGGGTATGAAATGTGAAAACGCCACTTCAGCCCCGCGCTGCGCTGGTTGAGGTTGGCATGAGGAGGTAAGTGGGATACACATGCACCCTCTCTCTACGGCGTAGGGTCCTGCACATCTACCTCGATCCATTATGAGTGAGATACGGCTGAGCAGCTGAGATGGCGTCGTAAATGCATTAGGAGAGACGGATGGTTGAGCGAGTATGTATAGCTATTCGTCTCGTTTGGGACAGTGCGAAGCTTCCGCTCACACAGAACGGCACGGGGACGCGGAGTCCTTGCCGGTTTATGATACTGTAGAGCATCCTCGCTACACTGTGTGCTGTGTGTCTTGGAAAGGGTATGAGGGGTGAGAGGATAGCTATACTGCCTCCGGCTCCCTAGTAGCATATGTATCTCTAAACTGTAGATTCTATAGCCTAGCCGCCTAAAGACTCTCTGTCTTGGCACTGCTTTCACAGTGACTCACACGTGACTAGTTTGCAAACAGTAGTGGTGTTTGGGTGCCGATGTTATTAGAAGGAGCAACTCTTGCTAACTTGGTATGGCTTAGTGCAACTGAGCCTGTGACATAATAGGCGAACTATAGCGAGGCGATGAACTAGATGAACTTCAGTTGAGCTGCTGGACAATATTTCTCTGGTACACAATATTTCACTCTTGTTTTATATGGAATATTTGATCCGTATAACAGTTGACCAGTATATTAAGTAGCTCTGCTAATGGCTATAGAGCATGAATCCGCATCAGCCGCCCCTAGACCCCTCATCATTGCAGACCTCGCCACAGCTGCTCACAGACGAGGCACTAGAAGCCATCTTGCATGCAAATCAGCCAAATCAATCATTACAGAATGATGATCCAATATGGGATTGGAATGCTATTGATGAATTTTATTACCGCCCCTCCTACCCCAGCGACAACGCATGGCCCCAGCTGATGAGTCCGACGTCATCTCACTTGCCAACGCCTAATGGACAATTTGAAATCCCCAACTGCGAAGACTTGCAGGTTCTATGTACCTCACACAATTTTGCTACAACTATTGCAGCTGATAATGTCAACTTATCTTTGCCGGAGCCAAGTCTTACAGATGTGTCTCAGTGGCTCAATGGAGCACATCGCCGTTCTGTGCCTTGTAGCCATTGTCGCAAATCTCGGCTGCAATGTCTTATTCTTCAGACTACGACCGCTAATCCAAACCCTAGAACTGCCTGCTCGAGCTGTGTGGCTCTTTTTCGAGAATGTAGCTTTGCAAAAGGAGAGAAACGACCCACGTCTGGCTTTGAGACTTTATCTCCCGTCCTAGGTCATCTTCACGGTGTTACGGAGAACATAGAAGATGGAGTAAGTTTACATGACCTTCTCTCTGAAATCTTCTAACAAGTATCACAGCATCAGGCAGATGAAGGCTTATTTTCCTCTAGCAATATCGACAAGGGTGGCGATCGAAAGGAGCCCAAGCAATTTTTAAGGAAAGGAGCTCGAATCCTACAAGAGTGGTTCTATCAGAATCAAGAATACCCTTACCCAAGCGACGCGCAAAAAAACCAACTGTTGCTAGAGACTGGATTTTCTGAAAGGCGCATGTCAACCTGGTTTTCAAATGCTCGCCGGCGCCAGAAACAAAAAATTCAGTCTTCAGGAATATCTTCAAAATCCCATGCTCGCTCGGGCTCTCCCATGGTCACCAGCACGATAGCCTCTCTGACACCTATGGAGCGATGGCAGGCTTCCCCGCCAGAAGATGAACATGTCTCAGAATTGCCAATTCGAAATGCCATCGCCTCTGGTGCAACAGAGATGGGTGCCAGCTCTGATCCTTTCAAGTTTGATGGTTCTGTAATGGATCTGTTCAATTTTGACGAAAGCTCATCACATCTGGCGTCCTCAGCTTCTAGCTTTGGAAGCAAAGCATCTGAGACCTCAGACAGTGCATCCTCGGCATGGAGCTACCATTCATTAGGAGAGGGAGGCTTACCATTCCCACTCCTTTCGAAAACATATAAGCCTAGGCGAAGTCGGGGGCGGCAACGATCAGGAGAGGACCTTCGCTATCAGTGCACGTTCTGTACGCGGTGCTTCCAAAAAAAACATGACTGGTCGCGCCATGAGAAAAGCGTCCATCTTTCTCTTAACTCCTGGGTCTGCACTCCAACTCTTAGTGAAGTGCAACAATCATTTGAACTTCAGTCTTCAGAATGCCCTTTTTGCAACGTGCTATTTCCAACTACCGCTCACTGGGAAGAACATGAATTCGATGTTTGCTCTAGCAAGCCTGTTGGAGAGCGTTCATTTAGTCGAAAGGACCACCTATGGCAGCATCTGCGCAAATTCCATAGTTGCACGAAAACCCCTGTGGCTGACCTCGAGGCCTGGCGTGGGTCAGGGGCTAACATCGAAAGTCGCTGTGGGTTCTGTGGGTGTCCTCTGTCCACCTGGGCGGCTCGAGCGGAGCATCTGGCAGATCATTTCAAGAAGGGGACTCGGATGGATCAATGGCAAGGTGATTGGGGTCTCGATGCCTCCGCCATGTGTGTTTTGCGGGATGCCGTTCTGCCATCCCAGCGGGCCGTCGCGAGTGTGTCTGTTTAACGCAGATAATTAGAATTACAAGGTAGTGTATGGTACCATGGGTCTGTATATAGGTTAGTGTAAACGCTGGGTTCCGCCGACAGGATCCACAGAGGTTCTCTTGCGTAAGGTTAGGTTAATTAAGTAAGGCAGAAGGTTAGACACAAAGGCTGGGTCAAGTAGGCACGTCAGGACAGGGCGCGTGGGCAAGGCTAGCCTAACACGTACCACACAGCTACTACGAGTCGTACAGCAAGAGCGTATCATGCATTAGGCCAGGAACGTATGGTTAGGGTCTGAGGAGTCAGGACAGGAACTCCGGGTCACGCAGAGATAGAACGTGTATAAGATTAGAACCAAGAGGAGCGACTTGACCGTCTAGTTAGTAGTCGCTGTATTGGTATACGACTACCAGCTATAATATAGACCTTCATTTGCCTTACTCCTGTTTACGTGACAAGTCGCCTAAGGCCTCTGAAAGACCAGACTCCGATTGTTACAGGATGCATTGCAAAAGATACTCTAATTTAACAGGTAGTGGCGTTGAATTTACTGTCGCGTTAGGCCACACTCTACTTTATTTATTTCCTGGATTTTTATAGTAACTTTATAATATAGTTGTGCAGTTATAAAAGCATAGGGACAGTTTAAGAGGTTCGTCTCGAGAAAGGCCCATCAGTTCTGCGGCGAGTACGTTCCTCTCGGGCAATGCAGAGTAGAAACCTATCAGCGCCCCTATCAACGTCGCTGGCTGCCGATTCCAGCTCTGAAGGCTCTCAGGCCATGTCTACGGAAGGTTTAGTTCCCCTACTGAAAGACATCCGTTAACTACCTCGAATGATAACTGTAGACGTCCTGCCACTGTCACTGTCTGCACAACTGTTACTGTCTGCACAACTGTTACTGTCTGCACAACTGTTACTGCTCCTTCTATCCAGCCTAGTTGCACTGTAGTAACGGTGACTCCCATTACCACAATTGTGTTTCTAGCCTTTAGCAGGTTGTAAGCGCACGCGACCTCGACCGATCGATAACTCTATCTCCCGATCTTTTGATTGGAAAATATAACCCATTAAGGGTGTCTTGGGATGTACAATAGGAATATTAGAAATGATTCTGGTGGTGGCTGGTTGTTGGTTAGTTGAGGAAGTGATCCTAGACTTTGGAAGATTTGTAGAAGCATGTATTGAAGAGAGCATTTCCCTACATCTACGCCATCTATACAATATTCTCTATTTAGTAGCAAAAACCCTGTACCAACTGTGTGAACACTCTCTCAAACTCTCGGAGGCTCTCAATCTCAACCCATTCTTCCTTACCGTGCAGGCCCTCTCCTGCAGGACCATACACGATCGAGGGAACACCAACAGCACCGAAGAAAGCCGCATCAGTCCAAAACGAACCACTCTGGACGGGAGGAATTCTTCCCAAAACAGCAGACGCACAAGCAACTGTCTTCTGCACGAAAGGATGATCAACTGCCACCTTCTGTGTTGGGCGAGATATGGTGATGCGAGGCTCATTATATTTGAAACCAGGAGTCTCGTGAGTAATGCCTCTCAGCAGCGCGCTTATATCTGCTAAGATGGACTGGTCGGTCTGGGATGGGACAGTACGGAACTCGATTGTAATAGTACAATTGCTCGGGTATGAGGAAGGTTCTTCACCACCCCGGATCAGGCCACAATGAAGCGATGCCTGACCTAGGAGGTCATCAACAGGCAGTTGAGTCTGGTACTGGCCCAGGGCCTGCAAGAAGGATCCAGCATAGAGAATGGCATCCTTCCCAGTTGCAGGGTCGGATCCGTGCGCAGCCGTTCCTAGGATATCAACTTCGATCCAAACGAAGCCCTTGTGAGCCGTGAGGATTGCGCCTTGGGTGGGCTCGGGGAAAATAGCAGCGTCGGCACGCCAGCCAGCTTCTATCACATCTTGGGTCCCTTGGGATGCATCCACTTCGTCTGATACCGCAGCGACAATGACATCGCCACGGAGAACACGGCCACTGGCCTTCGTTGCTGAGAGGGCTGCCAATCCTGCGGCCAACCCACCCTTCATGTCCAAACAGCCTCTCCCAAAGACAACCTGCTTTCCATTTTTGGTTCCGATTGACCCAGACAGGGGATTCGCCTCATAGCCAGACAAACTGACAGTGTCTGTGTGACCGTTGAACATGAGAGATTGGCCCCCTCCACTGCCGCGCAGAACACCCACAATTGATGGTCGTCCCGCAACCTTCTCAATCCAGTGATACTCGATATCTCGATGCGCAAACCAAGCAGCTAGGTAGTCTGCGACCGCCTTCTCACCAACTCCATCAGTGACAGACAAGGTCGGGTTAGAGGAGTTGATTTGAGTGAGAGTTTGAGTCAAGCCCACAGCGTCGTCAACAGAAACGTCTTTTGGAACCAAATATTCACGCGCACCTTCTGTGCTAAGAAGAACAACGACAGAATCTTTAGTAAGAAGCGACGTAGCCTGCTTCTGGGTGACTAGACGCCGCAGTGCAGCCAATGATGCACCTCCGCATGGCCCAGCTGAAATCGACTTGGAAGCAAGGTATTGCACGGCACAATGGCTTTCGTATGAAGATACCGTGACACACGCATCAAGTAGGCGCTGCAAGTCAGGCCAGGCAGTGGAAGATACTGTTCCGCAGTCCATACCATTCATGATAGTCGACGAGCCTTGCACCGTGACTGGCTTCCCAGCTTTCAGACTAGCAGAAATGCACGCAGCTGTGTCAGGCTCAGCGGCAATTACTGACATAGGTGTGCTCTGCGACTTGCAATGTTTTGCTACTGCATGCGCAAGACTTCCAACACCAGCAGGGGTCACTACCACACTACCAGACAACCCAAGCTGGGCAAGGCCATCCTGGACCTCCTCCATCATCGTAGAATACCCTTCTACAATCCATGAAGGAACATCCTCGTAACCATCGAACGCGGTATCCTGGATTAGAAGCGCACCCTCCATTCGGTTTGTCTCGTCTAAGGCTTCCTGCACAGCTCTATCATAGTCTCCCTGGACAACAACCAGCTGAGCACCCTCTCCGGCAATGAGATCACGAGTCGTCTGATTCAAACTCCGAGGGACAAAGATTCTTGCCTCGATGCGGAGGAGTCGTGCCATGAACGCGATGGCTCGTCCATGGTTGCCCATCGTGGCTGTTGTTAACACAATTGAGTTCTCCTGTGCTCGGACTGAAAGTTCATCAAGCGAAACTGTAGACGGCAGTCCAAGCAGCGACCCGATAGCTCGGAAACATCCCCATGACGCCCCTAGCACCTTAAATGCAGGCAAGCCAAACCGGTTGCTCTCATCTTTGACAAGGATCGCGTGAACACCTAGCTCGGCTGCAAGGTCTGGAATGGATACTAACGGAGTGGCGGCATAGTTAGGCAAGGATTGATGAAAACAAGTCAAGCCTTGAATTTGTAGGGGGGAACAGCGCTCATTCGCCGCCGCCGTGTTAAAGTAGATCGGCCGCCGTGAAGACATTTTGAGTTTCTGCGGATATCGCTTGAATTTACCCTATCGCATTGATAGCAGAGCGGGAATCGCACTTTA
Source organism: Pseudogymnoascus sp. VKM F-4520 (FW-2644) (assembly GCA_000750995.1). NCBI lineage: Eukaryota > Fungi > Ascomycota > Leotiomycetes > Thelebolales > Thelebolaceae > Pseudogymnoascus > Pseudogymnoascus sp. VKM F-4520 (FW-2644). Next base: position 18,871 of record JPKE01002741.1, on the reverse strand, counting down.
TATACTGAAGGGTAGAAGGAAAACTTTTCATAGGTATGAAATGTTTTCCTTCCGCCTTCCGGCACTTCAGCGCGCCTTCTAACGACATGTCGGGTCGAGTGGGGTCAATGAATCAACAATTAAACCATGTGCCCATTTATTATTGTTTCCTGCGCCTTCTCGCGACATGGACGCCTTCTTGTTATGGAATTTAAGTGGATTAATTTTCGCTTTTGACCTTTTTAGTTCTTTTAACAGAGGTTTAATTCTTGATTTAATATTATAGATGTGCATGCTCGGGATATCGTTTATCACCAATCCCGAACTAATTCGTGAGTTATTTTAGAGCTTTGCGTATAGGATGCCTAATTTTATTGTGTAGTTATATATCCAAGTACGACATATTCCATTTCGAAAATAAATCACGATAGAGTCTAATTTCCATACACGCAGAGTAGTTAAATTCCAGAGCTAAACACTAAAAAATGTCATGCTGATAACTTTCGACCCTCCATTTTCACTCGGAATTGGTCATAGTGCACAACAGCTTCAAGAAGAGCTTGCGCACCGAGAGCACTACAGGAGTCAGAATCTGAATATGGTTTAGATAGATCGGAAAACTTACCAATCTTCAGTGGTGGAGTACTCTGTCGGGTGGTGACTGACTCCATCCCGACAAGGGATAAAGATCATAGCTGACGGACAGCGCTTGCTCGTATAGACGGTATCATGACCCGCGCCACTGGTCATGAGCATCGATTTGTCGCGCCCAACGAGCTGGTCCGCGGCGGCTTGGATGGATGCCACGCAGTTATCGTCAAATTTGACAGCCGGGGAGTCTGTGTCCAGCGTCCAGTCAAAAGACACTCCCTTGCCATCCTGGGATGCAATGCTCTCAAATGCCCGGAGACACTCGTCCTGCACTGCATGCACTACATTATCCTGCGGGTGCCGGATGTCAAGAGTGAATGTGACTTGCGATGAAACTGTGTTTGTAGATGCGTTTGAAGGAACTCTAATGATCCCAGTAGAGGCCAATGCATCATGTCGCTTGGCAATATCGTGCGAAGCAGCAATCATCCTCGAGGATGCAAGTAGCGGATCCTGGCGAGCACTGAATGGCGTGGTTCCAGTGTGAGCATCTTTCCCGTGGACAGTGAAGGTCAACCATCTGTAACCCTGAGCCCCCTGGACAACACCAATTGAGCGCTGGTTCTCCGGAAGTATCGGGCCTTGTTCGATGTGAAGCTCAAAATGAGCTCCAAGTGGGTATCCAGTTGCCGGGTCACTAGAACAAGCGACGTCGCCGAGATATCCGTGCCTTTCAAGCTCCGAGCGTAGAGTCACGCTCGGATCATGAATATCACGTAGATCCCATGCTTTTTGAATTGGAATGGCCCCAGCCCAGACACCTGAGGAGCACATAGATTTGGGGAAGCGCGCCCCTTCCTCGCTGTAACACTTGTAATTAGCAACACTAGAGCAGCAGAGAGCAGGTGACTTTATACGTACTTGGTCCAGTTGACCACTCCGACATCGTAGCTAGTTTGGAACCCACTCTCCTTCATAGTCCGAAGGGCTTCTAGTGCAGCCATAATGCCGAGAATTCCATCATACCGACCGCCACGAGGCTGAGTATCGAGATGGCTTCCCATTGCGATCATCGGAGCAGGCGAGTTCAACTGCCCCGATTGCCGCGCAAACATGTTGCCCATCTGGTCCACGGAAAGAGTGCAGCCCAGCTTCTGGACTTCGGCCGCAAACCAGCGGCGCACACGGGCATCGTCATCGTTGAGTGTCAGACGAGCCATGCCTGTATCCGTGGGATTGCTGGCGTCGCATTAGAGAGCTCTTGACAATGGGATGAGGTATATAGGTACATACTCGCAATAACGATGCGCGGAGCCCCATTCGCATGTCTCGTGCAATGTATTCCACAGCCGCTCAGAATTGATTTTGAGTCCCGAGGATGCTTGGAGTCGGGTGGCAGTAGAGAATCTCCGAGAGGCGTTCGAATAAAGCGCACGCGTTGCGCCTTTTGTACTGTACATCTTGTAGAAGAAAAAGGAACACTGTGAATAAATGGCTAGTTGGAGGAGATCAAGTTGAAACAGATGAGAGATGTCTTATATAAAAAATTGAAGTCTAAAGGGACTATGGGTTAGCAAATCAACTTATGAAGTTCGACAGCTCCTTCCCCGCACATGGGTGGATACACAAGAATGAAATGACTTGCTAACTACTTGAGAACTAAACCATCAATCTCCTCGTAGCTTTTAATATTATTAAACACAGCAGTGCAAGGCGAAAGTGAACCGTTATAGGGAGAAGGATCAGATAACATATAGATTGACTTGACTAATAGTTGTAGACAGGTTAGAAGTGTCGGGCCAGACACTCCGATTTCTACACTTAGTGTCGTCTACTGCAAGCTCACGCGCCTTCCCTGGACAGGGGCGCTAAGCCTACCAGGGCGACAACACGACTGAGATTACAATTCATTCTGAAAAAATACGCTGCCTAACCCTTGTTTATATACTCAAAAGTAATGTATTCCATGTGTGAGTAACGCACAGTTGATTCTATTTATACAAATACAACACGTCTAATTCTAAGAGTGGACTTTAATTCTCCTGGCACTTCAATCCGTCTCCATCCCTAAGCCCTCTTTTTCAAAGCTCCGCCAAATTTGAGAACCCGCGCCACCCCGATGAAGAAGCCACCCAATATCAATACACAACCCGAGAATGCAATAACATTCCTAAACCGATCCCCATCCGCATCCTTTATCGCACCCAAAATCGGAAGCCCCGTCAACGCCCTATGCATTCCCATTAGCAAGCCAGACCATGGCGAACAGGGAAACTCAAACCCACCCAAGAGCAATGGAGAAGCACAACCCCCCCATCATAGCCCCCATATTAGCCACATCTCCATCCCCAAGCGCCACAACACACGGAGGGGCAAGACTGATAACCCCACCGCTGACAAAGCCATACAGGAGCCCAAAAACGAAAATCCCAGCTGTGGAGGGGTGGATCTCGAGAGGAAGCCATATGGCGAGGGTGAATACGCCCGAGAGAAGCAGGACGATGGTGAGGGTGTTGAAGACGCCGAATTTGTCGGAGATGGCGCCGGGGATGATGCGGCCGAAGGCTGAGCCTACGCTGTGATAAGTTCAGCATTTCATTTCAAAGCATGAAATATTTGGGGAGGGGGGGGGGGATTACTTGGCGATACTAATGGTATAGTAGATTAGATGGAGGGGCATTCCGATCTGAGCAGCCATCTCAGGGAGGTAGTTGAGAGGCGCGAAAAGCACCAATCTAAAATAGTTAGCCAAATTCTAATGATCCAAGGGTGGTCCAATTAGAAAGGGGGGGTTCTTACACCCCAAAGAAGCTCCCCAGCACGAAAAATGCACATGGAAGGCTCTTGAAAGCAGCGAAATTCTTGGCTTGTCGAGCCTCGAAGCCTTTGGGTTTAAACGGTGCCGAGATGCAGATGTTTCCCACCACAAGACAGACACCGACGAGTAGGCCTGTCCAGCGCACAGCGGATGCGAAGCCATTTCGCTCAATCAGTCTCGAGACCATGATGGGGTATACAATCCCGCCTATCGTAGAAAAATCAGCCAAAGTTGTCAATCTAGAGGAGCAACGGGGCTTGAACTATACCACAACTACTCCCCGCCGACACAATCCCAGTAGCCAGTCCCCTCCTGATACTAAACCACTGCGAAACCAGCACCAAAGCCGGTAACGACACTCCCGCCGTCCCAATCCCAAACGCCACACCCTGCGCCAACATGACCTGCCAATACTCCGTACACAAACTAAGCATGAAAATCACCACAACACAGAGTATCGAGAACGGAATCAGAACCGGGCGCGGCCCAACGGCATCGATAACAAGCCCTACCGGCGGGCCGAGGAAAAACATCAGGAATACCTGCAGAGTCGTGATCCAGGCAAGGGAGGAGGCGCTTTGGGATTTTAGGAGGCTGGTCGAGTAGTAGAATTGGAAGATGCCGCAGCTATAAGCTGTTAGTGAGGGACCGATGGGCAGGATGGTGAGATGGGGGACGTACGCGTTGACGTAGCCGAAGGAGCTGAATTGGAGGAGGAAGGCGCCGAAGACACAGAGCCAGGCTTTGAATCCTCCATCTGGAGGTTCACGGGTGCAGTTTTCGTCGTCGTTTTCGGTCTTTGATGGCGCTGTGGTGCCTTCTTCTAATAAATTGCTTTCGAGTTTGGAGTCCATTTTGACGTGGAGTGATGCATGTAGGCAATTTACCGATACTGTTTAGTTCTGCAAAGCTATTGCGAGTGATAGATATAGAAGCCTGTCTTCTCGAGCTTGGAAAAGCCAAGTTATAAAGATAATTTGATAAGCCAATACCCCGAGTCACGTAATAAGGCTTCTCGGAGTTAAGTTCGTCATCTCCTCACTTTCCCAGCAACGAGGGTAGTTGTAATATAACCTGCTCCATTTCCCCCAATAGCTCATCGCATAACGTGCAATAATCATTCCCAATTCCCCGGTGATTTGCCTTGCACTCGGGCTATTGACTCGGGGTTTTCCCAGACAAGGGGTTAAGCGCCTGTCCCATTGGCCCCTGGGGGGTTCTCATGTATGCAACGCAGTTTTTCCTGTAGCAGCTTTCATTCCCCAACCGCTGGCATTTCCGCCAGGAAAGTCCCTATGAGTGATGGGCTTTTGCAAATTGCTAAATACCATGTCCTGGAGAGATGAGAGGTCTACGTTCCTACTATATACGTTTCCGCGCGGGGTTTGGAGGGAAGACCCTTCGTCTTACTTCCGCGTCGGCACTGTAGCGCACGTGATTCCTTCCAGGCATGTGAGAATTTAGGCTGAAACCCGAGGTCTGCTTACTAATCTCAACCTCGACCACGGTCGATTCTTACCAAGCCTCAAACTATTTCTTACATGATGAAGGCGTTCTTAGCTATGGTTCTAATTGATTCGTATCAGTTAGAAGTATAGAATATGGCGTCGAGTATCACACATGGCCGTCAACGGTTGCAGTGTGATCACCCCCGTTGCAAGAGGTCATACTTGCGAGTAGAACATCTAAATCGACATCAACTTACTCGTATGCTTTCCAATTGAAGCCTAGACTAATGGTCAATGGCTAATAATCTTGTAGATAAACAACGTGCTTTTGCATGTTATTTCTGCAACAGGCAATTTACTCGGAAGTGGGTGATTGCGGCCAAGAGATTTTCTATCACATCGATCTCCACTAATATCCTCGTAGTGATTTGCTTCAGGTTCATCTCCGAAGACACGAGAGTAGAACACTTGATAATGCTGAGCCTCAGCGGGATCCTACACCACCACATCAGGGGCATCGTGATGCCTTGCTAAGAAAAACCAACCCGCTATGGAATGAGGGCTTGTCCCCTCCAACCTTTCACGGACGGCCAATCTTCGCTGCATCCAGTGTTACGGAAGCATTGGATCCCATATCTCTTGAAGAAGAATCATTGTTCGAAAATGCCGACTTACCACGTCAGGAATTCATTGCAACGTTGGAGAACGCTTACCTGGAAGCTTATGAGGCCCCACAAATATCAGATCAGAGCCATAGGTCTTTGATGGAGGAGTTCCCCGTAAGCTAAAATCTTCTGTAGTCTTAAAAAATTGCCTTAGAAAAGACTAATAGAACGTAATAGGAACTCAATTATATCCTGAAAGACAAGGGTGCTATGCAGGGATACTTCGAATATGGACTTGTATATTTAGATGCCAACATGCCCTTCGTTCATGTGCCCACGCTACATATATTACCGATTTCATCTCCTTTCCTCCTGGCAATTTGCTTTTTGGGGGGAATGCTCAGCCCGACCTCCGATGCTAAACAAACAGCAAGGATATTCGAAAAACGTATCCTCCATCAGATACAGTCTGTAAGTATATATTTCACGTGTAAATTTCATTTACCCTATTTTAACGTCGTATTAGGCCATTTTAACTGAACCAGAGCCGTCTAATGATTCTTTACAAGTAATGTAAGGATACATACCAGCACCCTAGCAGCTTCTACAGTGAGGGCTAACGAACTTTAAGGGTGATAATCGAATATATAGGGCACTATTCTTCAACTGGTGAACAACATAGAATAGCCAATTTAATCCATAATATGGTTCTACACGTTAGTTTGCTTTAATAAGTACGGGGTTGCTTTCTAACTACTAATATCTTTCTTCCATTAGCACGTCCAACGCAAGCGCCTTCCACCCCAAAGTTATGATACCGGCGAATGCAATGAAGAGTCCCTAAACGGACGATGGAGAATCTGGGCGCAGCATGAAGCCTTGATTAGGTGAGAACATCTTTATAGATGTATCCAAAACTGATCTCATCTCGTAGATTGGTGCATTGCCTCTTTCTTAATAATACTCTACATTCTATCCATTTCGCGTATCCAAACCTACAGTTAGCTAGCTTATTAAAGCTTCCTCTTCCATGTTCACCGAACCTGTGGAACGCCAAATCGCCAAATGAGTGGAAAAGAGAGATTTCCCAAATCAAACCCGAAGTAGGAACTAGGTACCTACAAACATCAATGCGAATTCTCTTAGGAGACGGTCAAAGATCTGGGAACAGAATAGCCCGGGGAGATTTTGAAGAGAATCCGTTCTCGATGTGTATTTTAATACAAGGTATTGCATCCGCAGTTATCGAACTCAACCAAGCGATACCATCTACCTCGTCGAAAGCAATTCGACTCCTCAAATCAGCAGACTTCAAGGCTGCCTTAGCTCATTGGTGGGAGCACTTCAGCACAATGGACGACAAAATACAAGAGGAAGAGATGTCCATATCAGCTCTCATTTCTTACCACTTTACCTACATTCTCTTATATATGGATGTTAACAGGATCGCGATGGCAGCTGGTATCCCTCACGCCCGGGATAATGCCAACCCATTGGAACTAGATGGCGAGGCCCAGGCAAATTCAGGAGGAGAGCAAGTTTACCTGCATCTACAAAAAATCTTACAACTCTGCTTGGATGAACGACATAAACCTTCGCTAAGGCCGTTGCATAGAGTTTATACCGAATTTCTAATAGTGCTCATATATTCTGTGCACCTCACAGAGCTTGAAGATCAGAAAATACAGCAACCAGATCGAAACCGAGATTGGATAGGGGAGCATCTTCAACCAATCGCCTCGTTGGATCTTATTGCAATGAAAATTGATGTCCGCAGAACTATGAGGACCGTGCGAGATCGACTAGTATGCAACTCTTGGGAGCTAGGTACGTTATACATACATGTTATGATTAGCTAAACTAATGTTCTGCAGGTCAAGAGGCTAGTCAAGTTCTCGATTCTATTTTAGGAGGAACTAGTCTCATATGATTTATGTATACAAAGAATAATGGCCATATGCCGTGTAATCTCTGTAGATGTGTGTGGACACTGACGGGTGTTGTAGGTGGTGTCTGCCGCCCATCCAGTACCCCATTTACACACGAGAAACGTCCTCTAACTCTACTGCCCTTCCTTTCGGAGTAGCCGGAGTATCTTCTTGCAACACAACACTTGGTTCATCATCGCACCCAGTTGCCCCATTGAGAATCCTTTCAATCCTCGTCTTGGACTCGTGGAGCGTTGCAACCTCATCACCAAAGAATGCCGAAATATCTTCCAATGTAACACCATTCGTCTCTGGCAGGAAGAAATAATACACAAACCCAGCCGCTGCCGTGCATACTATGAAGACAATATAAAATAAATATCCAATGTCGTTGTATACCTGGAGACCGACCTGCTGAAGAATGACGCTGATGACCTGACCCCAAAATGTGGATATGGCCAATCCTTGTGCACGCAGCTTTGTTGGAAATATCTCGGAGAGATAAACCCACACCGTCCCAAACATGAAGACGGAGTATACAAATGAATGAACAAAAATGAAGGCAACAGCAGCTGCTTTGCCAGCTTCGTTTGTGGAGCCGGTGTATAGTTTCGAAAGAGGCATGAGAATAATTAAATCGATAAGTAACATGATTGCCCCGATCCCTATAATGAAATCAGTAAGAGGCATGAAGCTAGGGCGGGCCAAACGAAAAACTTACCCATGGAAGTTCTTCGACCCATTCTGTCGGCCACTAAGCCAATGTTTATCAGGACCCCGATAAAGCCAGCGAGCCCATAAAACCCGGAGAAAAAGAGTGTCTGAAGTCCTGGGAATCCAATCTGGGTAAAAAGCTGCGATTGATAGGCGGTAATGACTGGCGTCCCGCCCAAATTGTTGAAAACAGTTATGAATGTCCCAAGTGCTATTCTTTTCCGTGCTGAGGAGGTTTTGAAACACTCTCTAAACCCGCCTTGGCCTTCGATGGAGATTTGCTCGTGCATTTGGGTGAACTCTCTGTTGACATATTCCTCTCCAAGAACACCGTGGACTCTCATAAGAACTGATGCAGGTCAGCAGATGATATGTTGTGTGTAAAAGAAACTCTCACTTTCATATGCCTCCTGATCGCGGTCTTTCTTTATCACTAGAACGTGTTAGACCATGTTAAAAAGTGGAGAGGGTATTCCATACACCACCGAGGAGATTCTGGGAGGAAGAATCCTCCAATGAATAGGATTATTGCAAATGGAGCTTGGCAGCCGAGTGGGATTCTCCATTGTGCATTCCCAGTTGCGAAAAAGCATGCATAACCGACCCAGTTCGAGCAGAGAACGCCAAATGAGGCCATGGCAGCAAACAGACCAACAATCATTCCTCTGTACTTGGGCAGGGCAAGCTCTGCATTATACACTGGGACTATTGATAGTAGGACTCCAATTGGAAGACCTGCAATGACTCGACCAGCAACGAGCATACCAATGTTTATGGCAGCTGTTTGTATAATGGTCCCGACAATGACTGTGCCAGAGTTAGATAAACGAATAGCAGACACTACATTTTGCATGCTTACCAATTGCGGCGGATCCAATAATGCATTTCTTTCTTCCAAATCGATCTGCCATCCATCCGGAAGAAAGCCCCCCAATTGCGGTTCCAGCCGTGTATGTTGATGCCATAGTTCCTAAATCGAATGAGAACTCTGCCTATTTTTCGTGAAAGGGTACACGATACCTGTTAAAACCGCATTGCCAAGCTCGTTCTGATACATGTAGATTTTAAAGCTAAGATGGGCGATGGTTGTACTAAAGATGCCTAGTAGTTGTTAGCTCACAGCACGAGGCTGTGGTGAAGCACACGCGTACCAGTATCAAAGCCGAGTAGAAAGGCACCGATGGAGGAGAAGACGGCGCAGAGCAAGCTGGCCGTTGGAATGGCAAATGTCGATCGGCTTAACTCCATTTTAGATTTAAGATCAGGAAGAACAAAATGTTATTGTGAGGGGACAAGTGGACGAGGGTCTCCTTTATCTATGCCTCAAAATCACTTTTTCAGTGGAAGCTCTTTATATACCAGGGGATCTGAGCGACACCACAAGAATTATTTTCCCCGCAAAACCCCGCAAACCCCCATAATTCCCCAGATACCTGCGTATTATTTACAAGCCACTGCATACCTCGGGATGTCAAAGTGATTTCCCGCATTTTTGGGGTTATGAGGAGTCCATCCCATCCCATTCTGAATATCCCATTTTCAACCCCTCATCCCAGTCGCTTATTTCATCCCGTTTTACGCCCCACCTCAACCCCTCTCTCCCCTCAACTACGGCAGGGGACGGGATCCGTTCCCTACCAATTCAAGTCCAAATGTCTTGTGTCTGACCCGAATTTCCTAGTCCATAATTACAAAGATACTCTGTTTGGCCTCGTGCTCCGTTCTTTTGGCGTATTAGTGGGTTGCGGTTGAACTGCACTCTGACACGAGAAAGTATTGGCTCAAGGGACGTTGTCACAACTGCTACTATTATCCCGTTTACACTTGATATACGTAATCTTGTCGTATATGATGACACAGTATGATGGAAGCATCCATGTGTTTAACGGGATGCATGTGTTTAACGGTAATAAATAAATAATGCTTGAGCGACCTTGGCCGAGGCTCTCTATATTGATCAAAATATATAAAAGCCCTCATTGGTCTTTAAATTATTGGGCTTGGCTTTCTTTACTTCTCCTACTCCAACGGAGCTCCGATCTCAAGAGAAATTTGCTCAATGGCCGGATACACAAACCAAACCCTCAGCTCTGGCTGGGAGTTTAAACAAGTCGGAGCAACTGAGGTCCCGGAATGGACTGACGGATTTCTGCCAGTGGCACAGTTTCCTACTAACGTCCATCTTGATCTTATGGCCCATGACAAAATACCAGATCCTTTTATTGGACTAAACGAATACAAGGTTCAATGGGTTGGAGAACAACAATGGTTGTATAGAACCACATTCGAATGCCCCTCGGTTTCTGGCCAAAAGACCGTCCTGCAATTCGACGGCCTTGATACCTTTGCGATTGCCTCTCTGAACGGAACAAAAATACTAGAAACGGAGAATATGCACCGCATCTTTCGAGCTGATATCACCGGGACTGTGAAAAAGGGCGCAAACGTGCTGGAGATTCTGTTTGACAGCGCTATCATCAGGGGCAAGCAACTAATGAAAGAAACTGGGTTTAAACCCGTAGGTTTTACATCATCTACTGATAAAAGTCGTCTTCTGGTTCGGAAAGCCCAGTATCATTATGCCTGGAATTGGGGTACGTTTACAATCTTTTTGAAAGCCTATTTACTAATAGCCAACAGGTCCTGAGCTGACAACTTGTGGACCATGGCGCCCAATCCATCTAGAACAATACTCGGCTCGGATCTCTGATTTGTATGCCAAAGTAGATATATCTGTTGCAGACAAGACATCTTCTATATCTATTTCAGCAGAGATCGAGGATGGGAAAGAAGGAGACATTATCAAATATGCCTTGACCGGCCCTGATGGAACTACTATATCGACAAGCAGCGTGAGGGTCACTGGAAACAAGGCAACTGATCTATTTGAAGTGCAAGACGCTAAATTCTGGTGGCCTGTTGGTTTTGGAGAACAGCCATTATATACCGTTGACGCCCAGCTCATTCGAGAGGTTAGTGTATTAGATGTTATTTGGGATCCGTCTGACTTTTTTTTGCAGGGAATAAATATGCATCAACGAAGTCGAAAACTAGGCCTCAGAACTGTATCCTTAGTACAGCGACCACTTGTTGACCAGCCAGGGACAAGCTTCTTCTTCGAAGTCAACGGCATACCAATATTTAGCAGTGGATCGAACTGGTGCCCCGCGGATCACTTTGCTCCTCGTGTCACCCCTGAGAGATATCGCACGCTGTTGCAGATGGCTATTGATGGAAATCAAAATATGCTACGGTCAGTTTTAATCGACTTGTCACTCAAGTTTTTAATTATTGATGTATATATAGCGTTTGGGGCGGTGCAATCTACGAGGACGATGTTTTCTATGATATCTGCGACGAACTTGGGATTCTGGTGTGGAATGATTTCATGTTCGCATGTGGCACATACCCAGCAGATGAAGACTTCCGCGGCCGCATCACCGAAGAAGTTGAAGATAATCTCAAGCGCCTTCGTCACCATCCCTCGATTGTTGCATGGTCTGGTAATAACGAGGATTACTTATTTGCCGAGCTATTTCACACCACCTACGATATCAAAGACCTAGATCCAGAAAACTGGCTAAAGACAACGTTCCCTGCACGATATATGTATGAAAAGATGCTCCCAGAGATCTGCAAGAAGCTCATTCCTGATATTCCATACCACCCTGGATCGCCATGGGGCGGGAAGTATTTCAACGACCCAACTATTGGAGACACACACATGTGGGAGGGTGAGTACGACTTCATCTGATGATAAGTGCAATTGCTAATAAACAGTCTGGCATCATGTATCTCGTCCATGGCAGGAGTACCCAAAACTCGGAAGTCGATTCATTTCCGAATTTGGAATCTCATCCCTTCCTCATCTAGACACAATCGAATCATTCCTCGTTGACTCGCCGCCATCAGAGAGACATCCCAATTCCCGCACCATCGACCATCACAACAAGGAACTGCAGCACGAACGAAAAATGGCTACATACCTCGTAGAAAACTTCAAATATGGATTTGGCTTGGAAGAATATATTTATATTACACAATTGAATCAGGCGGAGGCCATGACTTGCGCCATGAGAGCTTGGAGACGAGAGTGGAAGGGGACAGGAAAGGAGTATTGTGGTGGAAGTCTCATATGGCAGGTTCGTATAAATTCCTCTTCAGTTACGTGTATTGCTACTTGACTAATTGTTCAAAGTTTAATCCTACGTGGCAAGTCACCTCGAAAGCCTTGGTAGATTACTTCAACCGCCCGAAAATGGCCTACTTCACAGTCAAGCGAGATATTGCGCCGATAAGTCTAGGAATGGAGAGGAAGGAGATCAAAACCCCGCGTTCGGAATTTACCAGGGCGTTCATTAATACTGAGACTCGTATCTTAGGATGGGCGACGAATGTTACCCTCAAGCCCGTTTCCTACTTGTTGACTATAAAAGCATTTGAATTGTCTACTGGGAAAGAGTTGTTTTCCCAGACAAAGACCCAGGAGTTGGGGGCCAACACTACGACAGAGCTGTTTGACATCGAGTTGCCAAGGCCATGTACAGTTGATGAGCCCATTATTATGTCGACGTGCCTACAGACCGTGCCTAGTGATGGTTCTCAAGGTACTATTGTCGCACGTTGCACGAACTGGCCCCAGCCATACCGCTATATAAATATGCCGAAACCGAAGCTTGTTATTGGAATTGACGGCGATAGGATCTCGGCACGAGCAAATGTACCGGTGAAAGGACTGGCATTTTACGCAAAGGATGTTGACGCGGTAAGCTTCGATGACAATATGCTCGATCTTGTGCCTGGCGATGTGCAAGAGATCTTCGCGCGTGGATTGAATGGCAGGGCTGTCACCTGGAGGTACTATGGTATGGAGTAATTTGACGCATTGTGTCGATGGTTGCTAGGAAGCTGGTGTAAGCGTATTAGAGGATTGAGCTTAGTATGATCTTCGCATCTTCGCACGTGGACGCAAACCAGTCGGGACTGTGTATTATTAGCTTTAGACCGGACCATAGTCCGATATGAAGATTTAGGACCAGGCCAACCTATCGTCCGGTCTAGGGTAATATCCTTCCTAACGTCACTCAGAGTCTTGTCCAAAATGATGTCATTAGTGGAAATCACATCTGAATATTTACAGATCGTACAGCCAACTTCTATACTATCCTAGTTGAATTATCCGTATTTACAAGCCCTACTTTCACATCCATAATGTCATCGGTTAAACACCTCCTCCTCGACGACACTTTCGCCCAAGGCCCTACCCGCGAAGCCCATCTCCCCATCCTCTGTCATCTCCCAGAAGCAACTGCAACGAGGCTGCAACAATCTCACGCGCTAGATGATGTGAATGCATCTCTCATGTTCATTGGCACGGCGACTACGATCCTAGAGTATAAGGGTATTCGGTTAATGACCGACCCAAATTTTCTACGCAAAGGGGAACGAGTGCAGAAAGGGGCAGGAGTGTCATGTAGAAGACTGACTGATCCGGCAATCGATTTGTATAATCTGCCGAGAATTGATGTTGTGCTTGTTAGCAATTACCATGAGTACGTGCGTTGCTCTATCTGTGTCCTCGATGGTATCTTGCGACTATACATAACGCTGAGATAGGGCTACTGCTAACTAATAAACGTGCAAAGAGACCATTTTGATCGTATCGTGCAAGCCCACCTACGCCGTTCTTTGCCGATTATCTCCACGTTCCATACCGAGGCGCACCTAACCTCCAAACTCGACGAAGAGGCTTTCACAGCCGTATATGCTCTGGATACTTATCAGAGCATGATGCTTCACACCAAGCCTTGCAGCCGATCGTCCGTGCAGACACCAGCAATTAAAGTCACCGCCATGCCCGGAAAACATGTTCCTCCTCATCTCGCCGCTACCCATGATGCGTTTGTCCAAGCCGTAAGCTAACCTATGTATGCTTTCCTACGTAGTGCTAACAACAAAGGTTCCACCCGTCACTGGTTGGATGCTTGAACTTGGGCACCTTGCATCCGACTCCGCTGCCGACGATGCCTTTAAATGCGGATATCGCATCTATATTACTGGGGACACCTTACTAATCGATGAGCTCCAAGAGATCCCCGCGCGTTATGCAGGGAAGAATATCGATTTAATGTTAATACACCTTGGGGGCGCCACGATTCCAGAGCCAGACGCGCCATTCTTGGTGACAATGGATGCGTCTCAGGGGTTGCAGCTGATGCAGCTTATACAGCCGAACATAACAATTCCGATTCATTATGACGACTATGATATTTTTAAGAGCCCACTTAGCGAGTTTAAAGAGGCAGTAAAAGATGCAGGACTGGAAGAGAAGGTGATTTATTTGGACAGGAAGGATGAGTATAGGTTCGAAGTGAGATAAATAATCAATAGAGAACAGTAATCTCCTGCCTTGCTACTATCCAAGAATTAAGTCACAGCTTAAAGTTAAGTAACACAGAATCGTAGTAGTCCTAAGCTGTGCTTGTCGGCTACTCAAAGGCGAACATGTGGTCTCCCCACCATGGTCGACCACCCACCAGATGGTCAATTACATATCGGAGCAATATTCTTTTGCACTACATCACGCTTGAGTCGATCCGGGTCACTCCTGTAACGTGTACGGCGCATTTCCCAAAGACCATTTCAGCTTAAGAACAGACGCCGACAACTATCTTTCAAAGGTTCTCACCACCGGAGTGCACAGCAGTGCCAAAGATCATCAGCGGCTTTCAGATCCCTGCCGGCATGCCTACAGTCATTAACGTCAGACGTCTTTATACAAGAACCGCAATTTGGGCGACGACGCAAGGGGACTTCCGGCTAGGAAGCTTCGTCTCCGTTACTTCTTGTACCACCATACTCGAGAACAATTCACATACGACCATAGACTCAAGAGAATTGGGCATCCCGTCCGCTCTACCATACACAAGCTTGCGTATCCTGGATAATGGTCTCAATCGTGCCAATAGGCATAGGGCAGAATCGGGCCCCCTTGCCGCCTGAAGGGTGAGGCGAGGGGTGAGCTGGAGGGTGAGCAGGGTAAGCAGGGTGAGTGGTGGCGACGGCCGTGCGGTGGCTACCGTACGCCGATTTGCTGATGCGCCTATAGGGTAGGCTTATAACAGCCTGCCTGAAGACGTCATGGGTATTCCCGACGGACTTGGATTATGTAGATGAGGTCAATTAGATGACATATAGATAGAATGCTTCATGTCGTCATGCTTCATGTCGTAATGTAAATAGTCCCACTCGTCTCGCCCAAGATCAGTCCTACACTGGAATCAGAACACACAACATACTTCTGACTAGAACTCGAAACGTAAAATTTATCCTCGAGACAAGAAACAATGAGCGGAAATTACGAAGACCAGAGACATGTCCCAAGAGACCAGCTTCACCGCGGGACAGAAGAGAGAGAATTGCACCAAAAGCGTCAATTTTCTCCTACCTAAACTTTATAGTTATACTAATAGGATCACAGAGGAGGACAACCCAATTGACTTTCGGAGCAAAATGGCCGCAGAACATGAACATAAGGCTAGCACATGTTCTCGTGAAAATTGCAATATGGTCTGACCAATGTAGTCGCCCCAGCAAAAACGAAACGAACCTCATGAGAGAGCAGTAGAAAGGGAGACGGAGCTACTAAAGAAGGATCCTACTGCACCTGTGAGTAGTCATTGGTGATTGCGTGCGAAGACTCTACTTGGTAGCCATTGATTACAACTAAGGGGCCCTTATAGCAGAGAACATCTTATAAATAGGTACTAATAGAGGCTTCATAGGCAATATATCACGGTAATCAGCCAAGCCGAGGCGCAAAAATTGATAAAGAGTTGAACGAAGAAGACAAAGCGGAGCTTAAGAAGAAGGGAATTGCTTAAATATACATTGCAGCCGAGGTATTAGGCTACACAACTCCGCATCTACGAATAGGTAGCTAAGTCGAGTACAAAGTAATGATAACGCTTAACGATTGTTGACACCAGATCGATAAATGGTAATTGCTAGCTCATTCTTTCGTGGCGATTATCTAAAAATTCATATAATTTCTTGACTTTCATATTATGAGGAGTGCACATTTAACAAGACGGTTTATGTCTCAAGCGCCGCTTAACTGGATTTCAGCTTCCTCCTGTAGATTCAGCATTATGACTTGATTGGCGAGAGAGATGCTGACTTCGCAACTCCTGCGAAATCTCAGACTCTCCTTGACGGATTGCTGTGAGACCTCAAAATCCAAATTAGGATACTTGTTACAATACAATCCCAAAGCAAGTGAATATCACTTTTTTCTTAATCAAGCTGCAAGGGCTGGGATTTAGCGTGCGCCATGAACAGTTCATTGTGCACATCTTCCACCTTCATCGCGTTATTTCACGCGTTGCTTTGCAAGATGAACCTTGAAGTTTTCTGGCCAGCTTCAAGGTTCATTGCGCCATGTTTCAATCGAGTGCGAGCAGCGGGGAGGAAGGTGGCATAAAGACCCCCCATCACCTTCACATTATCGCCTGGGCTGAGACTTGTCTCTAGGTCAGCTACTAACTTTACTATGCAAGTGAAGATCTACCCCCTATTACGTGTTTGTTCTCAGCTCGACGTCCTAAATAGTCTAACAACATAGCAGACTGGTGTCTCACCGCAATGTTTCACTTCGTGGCAAGACACGCATATGCCTCATCTCCGTCCCTTACACCAACAGTATGGTTAACAATTCATAAATAGTAAGTTAAGCTTTTCCCCCCTCGTTTTGTGCACCTTTCTTTATCCTGTCCTCAACCTACCTCCCCGCCTTCGATGACGGTGTTGCCATTTTGAAAGATGCGTGCCATACTATCCACCCTCTGCCTCATCGCGGGGTTAGCCACAGTAGCTGAAGGTCACCTAGTTGCTCATGATGACTCTTTCCAACCCAACTATACGCTGCGAGTGACTGCCCTGGACTATTCTCAAGCATGCATGACACGACACTCGGTCCTCGTAAACGGGTCATTCCCTGGCCCGGCGATACGTATTCGGGAGGGTGAAGTGAGCTGGATTCGTGTTTACAACGACATGACTGATTTAAACACCACCATGGTATGTTACTTGCCCGCCATTGCAAGCCTATACGCTCACAGGCGATGCTAGCATTGGCACGGACTTTCCGCATTTACCGCACCATTTTCTGATGGTACTCCCATGGCCAGTCAATGGCCTATTCCCCCTGGCCACTTCTTTGACTACGAAGTCAAACCGGAGGTTGGATATGCTGGCACATACTTCTATCATTCCCATGTTGGCTTCCAGGCCGTCAGCGCCGCAGGTGCTCTCATCGTGGAATCTGCCACACCGTCACCATACAAGTACGACGAGGAGCGGGTCATTGCTCTGTCCGAATTCTACACGAAGACGGACGAGGAGATCGAACACGGACTCACGTCGACTAACTTCACCTGGAGTGGAGACCCCACAGCCATCTTAGTCAACGGTCAAGGCCGATTGAGCACGAATGCTACTGGGTCGTGCAAGCTGGCTTCTATCAAGGTCGATCCCGGGTAGACTTACCGTCTGCGATTCATAGGGGCAACCGGAATGGCTTTTGTTTCCTTAGCTATCCAGAGCCACGATGTGCTCCAGATTATCGAGGCAGACGGTCACTACACTAAGCCATTGACGACGAAGTACCTGCAGATTGGAAGCGGCCAACGATACAGTGTGCTTTTAAAGGCGAAGACAAAGGCCGAATTGGATAATTTGAAGTCCCAACAATTCTACTTCCAGATCACCAACCTGGACGGGCAGGACCAGACGGCTTTTGCAGTTTTGGAGTACCCAACTGCTAAGGGGGCAGATTTAAAAACCGTCCCTGCCAAGCCTCCCCTACCTGTTGCTAAGCTCACCAACGGATGGCTAGACTACAAATTGCAGCCTATAAAGCCAAACCCTTACTTCCCAACCGCTAAGGAGGTGACCCGGCGCATCATCATTAACGTTCACTCAAACGCTAGTGAGCATATTATCTATCTCCAGAACGGGTACGACTGGGTTGAAACATTTCCCCAGTCTCCATACCTAGTCGACGTATACACTGGTAAACTTGACCTTGCCACCTCGTACAAACGAGCAATTGCCAGCGGCCAGGGGTTTGACAATCAAACTCGCCTCTTCCCTGCAAAGATGAATGAAGTCCTCGAGATCATCTGGCAGAACCGGGGAGGTGTTAGTGCTGGCGATGTTCAGAGCCACCCATTTCATGGGCACGGCAGACATTTCTATGACATCGTCGGCGGGAGTGGACTGTACGACCCAACAAAAAACGAAGAGAAACTTAAAGTCACTAATCCAGTGTATCGGGATACGACCATGCTGTACTCGTTCGGAACCCAAGTCGAGCCTCTCGCGGCATCTGGCTGGAGAGGGTGGCGTATCCGGGTTACCGATGGAGTGTGGATGATGCATTGTCATATCCTCCAGCATATGGTGATGGGCATGCAGACAGTTTTTACCTTCGGCAACCAAACGGATATGATGAACAAGTCGGGGCCCATTGGTGAAAGCTACCTGACATATGGTGGCTCGGCATATGGAAATGATACAAATTTCCCAATGGTACAGCACTTCTTTTAATTTTGCGTCTGGGTCGCCCATCGACTGGATATTAGTTAGACACGTACCTACATATGCTGAAGTGTGTTTTTTTTAGCTATATTTGTATTTCCAAATTCACATAACGATGTAGTTTAAACTTACTAACGTATTTCACAAGCGAGTTGCGCACACAAGCAAGTTGCGCATGACAACACTAAA
>JPKE01002740.1:0-40573 GCA_000750995.1 Pseudogymnoascus sp. VKM F-4520 (FW-2644) | reverse complement strand
GAGGGAGGGGTCGTTGGGTTGGGTGAGGGTGGAGGGGGTGGTGGATGGGAAGCCGTGGAATTGAGAGGTTAGGTCGTCGTATTGCGTTTGGAGGGATTGTTCGGATTGTTTGAGGGTTGCGAGGGCGCTGCTGGGTGTTAGGGGCTTTGTCTGGTGGGGAGGGGGGTTGGGAGGGAAAGGGACGTACGTTGTGTCGCCGGCGTCTTCTAGGCTTTCCCTCTGGACGGCGATGTTTTCCAGGCCGGCGCGGAAGGACTCGAGGGATCGGGAGATGTGGCCATCTTGCGAATTTGGCTCGAGGTTTAGAGAGATTGCGCGTTGCCGCTCGAGAAGTGACAGCTTGATGTGGTCGGCCAGAAGGAAAAGTTGATTTGGATTGGACATGGCTGGAATGTTGTATGTACAACTCTCTGTAAACAGCAGCCTTGGTGTTGGAAGCGACTCGCAAAGGACGCCAGCGACAGATCCCTCTCCTGTAATTAATTCCCTTGCAATAGACAATTCCCCTGTGGAAAACAAAACGGCTCCAGAGATTTAAAAGTCCAAACGAAGGCTTGATGTTTGAGTTTCGCAAGACAACCTGGCCTCGTTCATGGAGCCCATGCGTAATACGACTTGCAACCGGCGTTCGCGGCTCGATGTTCATCCAGCCAATCGGCTGCCAGCATCTCGATAAGGCAGCGTCAGATATCGCACAGACAACCTTCCCACGCCACCAAGGTAACGGGGACAGTATAATCGCATCTATTGAAAAACAGTTTCGTGTTTTGGAAAGAAGCTCTACGATCAGTTTGAAACAAGAGCAATCGAAATCACATCGCATTCACGCCAGGGCCTGTCTGAAAACAGAGCCTCCATCGACGTCACACCCCACACCGACAGAGCCACGTGCCATAGGTCGGCCCGGCGGGGTCAAACTGACGACGAGGGACCATCCAACCCTTGAGCGACGTGCCAACAATAGCAACATCACTTAGCCTCATCCACGGCATTATATAATAATTCGATCATACGCAAGAGTGCCCACATCATGGAAGAACAAAGCCTGACGCCTGAACGGCAAAACGGCCAGTCAGGCTCGTGGCATCCACCGACTCCCATCACCCCATCTGCTGCATCAACACACCCGAGCACATTACCGGCGAGGCCAAGTACGCCTACATCAAGATCAATAGGCGACGCATTTCATCACAACTTGCACGACGACACAAGTCCGTCGGTAGACCTCGAATCAGCACCAGCAGCGTTTCTTTCTCCCCCGTCTCCACAACTTGGCCTTGAGGAACAGGGCGGTGCGCCTGAAAGATCGGAAGAACCTTCGGCAGATGCTCCCAGGGGATTAGATTTCCGCGCATTGGACTATGTCACAGCCGTCGATGAGAACCTGGTTTGCCCAGTTTGCCGGAATCCATTCGTCGATCCCGTCACTACCAGCTGTGACCATGTATTCTGCAAAGACTGCTTCGACCAAGCCTATCGAATCGCGCCTATATGTCCTATCGACAGGACTCGGTTGCGGCCACCGAACCATGTTGGGTCGACGGCTAGAATAATTACGAACCAGCTTGATGCACTGGAAGTCAGATGCCCGAACTCTACGGACGGATGCGAGAAGGTCCTGGCGAGGTCAATGGTGCAGAACCATGTTGAGAGGTACTGTGGCTACAGTCTAGTCGACTGTCCCGAAAGCACATGCGAGCGCAAAGCCCCCCGAAAGGATCTACACAAGGGATGCTTACATTGGTATGCGATATGTCCGGACTGCTCGGAGAGCCTTTTCGCAGTTGATATGGAGCACCACAGGGCACGAGTCTGCACGGAACGCGTGGCAAACTGCGACAAGTGTGGCCTGGAGGTGCTTCGACTGAATGCTGACCTCCACGACCTAGATTGCGAGGAGGCCATCGCACCGTGTAGATGGGCTATATATGGCTGCGAGCATCAGTCGAAGAGGAAAGATTTAGGCAGCCATGCCCCAGAATGTGCTTTCAAAACTATTGGCCCGGTGGTAGAATCATTAAAGGAGGAGATAACATCACTGAGAGGCGAAGTACAGACTCTCACGGAGAAAGACAAGACGAAAGATCGCCGCATCCGGTTCCTCGAAAGCTACAAGAACGCCCCATCATACGGCGATACCCTTATCGATATCCCTAATATGTCAGAAAACCCTCAATCATTAATAGACCCGGCACCATACGATTCCCGGGATCAATATCTCTTATCACTACTCGAAAACCAGGAAAGCAAGGTTGACCAGCTTTCCGTCGGGATGACCGAGCTAGAAGCGAAGCAAACCGTGATGCTTTTCAACGAAACCATACCTATCAAGGAACAACTCGCCGAGTTGAGAAGTGCCCAGGGAGTTATCGGGTGTCATGTCAGATGGCTCATGAACCTGCGCCTGCAGGAGCGGCGCCCGGGAGCCACAGCAGCGCTTAACAGCGGAGCCAAAGCCGAGTCGAGTTCGGGGTCGGGGTCCGCCGGCCCTTTTCCGCAGCAACCTAGGAGGTTGAGCGACCCGAGGGAGAATATCACGAAGCTGTAGATCGGCGCTTTTCTACCTCTAAAAGCCCCCATTGGTTTCAAAGTATGATGCTCCCATGCTCCATGACTTCTCACAATGCCATTCTTAGGAGTGGATCGAGGACTGCTGCATGAATTTATCGCCGAAGACATTTCGTCAGACGAACAGATGTCTCGCCATATTACTGGTCCTGTCTGACCGTTGAAACTCCGGTGGCGGACTTGATGATGAGGCCCTAGTCTGGTTTCAGGTTAAGAAAACGGGATCTCACGTCACGCAAGATGAAAAAATCGAGGGCACATGCCAGGTAGTACAATAGTCGCACAAAGCAAAGATGGGTCTTGAATTGATAAGGCTATTTTGCCGGAGTCGGCGATATCCTCTACACCATATACAGTAATAAAATTCATCAGTCATAAACTCATTGCTGGTTTTTTCTCTAGCCCGTTCGTTCCATCCGTTGCGCCTTCGGTGCCCGATTCTAAATCCCAATTACCCATTGTCCTGTGAAACCCAGAAGGAAATAGAGGGCTCGTCGAGCACTTCGCAAGCTTAACACCATGAATCGTCCCCTTCGAAATAGGCGTCTCGGCTTATCTTTCCTTGGTAGGCAAACCCGGCCCGTCCCGATCAAGCATTTAAGAGAGGCTTCCCTAGCGTCGAAGATGCGCTCTGCAGGTACTGCACTTGTGAGGTGAGGTGGAATCCTTCCTGCGGACTCCGAGGCACTGCTCTTCCCAGTAAAGCAGACATTCTTCCAGTCCGCGATAGATGACGCAGCCGCATGGATATGCGACGTAGTATTGGGTGCACATTGCAATGTGAAGTGAACGAGCGTGATGTGGTGAGATGTGATGAGATAAGTACGTGGACTGAGATTGGTGTGACAGGGGCCAGGGGCGGCGAGAATACCGGCTCCCTTGTGGTCTTTGGACAGAGATTGGCGGGCGTCGACGATGAGTGTCTGATGGCTCGATCGTGCTTTGAATAAGCTTGATCGTGAAGCTTAAAAAGCCGTTTTTGGAACGGTAGACTCTTAGAGAGCTTTGGAGTGGCAATTGAAGTGGTGGTTTGTGGGAGACAACCTGGCAGAAGTGAAAAAATGGAACACTCGGAGGGGGGATAGATGCATATATTTATTAATGAGGAAGACTGGTCTGGCCATCATCACTCACTTTCCCAGTCCTGTGGCTCCCGAAATCCGACAGGAATAGCAATAGCACAACCTCTACCTTACAGCCGGCAACCAGGAACATTGCAGTACAGTTTTGCCTCGTACTGAGTACCTTTGGGTGTCCACCATGTCCACCATGTCCAGCACGACCCCTCCCCGAAGCCGGGGAGGGAAGGGGTTCACACCGTCAGCAGCACGTTTTCTTCCTCCCCTGGACCCCAGGGAACAGGGGACTGACTAGCCAAACTAGCCAACTAGATGCTCGGTCTCATATTTGATCACGTGATGCGCGTATATCAAACTCGACTTTGGGCTGGGATGATGATATGCGACTCAACGTGGATGAATTTGTCGGCCTCCACGTCACAGATGCCGCAGCATTTCAACCTGATAATAAATATGAGCTGAAGAGAAGATGCCCGAGGGAATCCTTCATCAAATATTTCTTTGCTTATTATTGCCTGGGGGGTTGATGAGGTGTTGGGGGGAATGGGGGAGAGGGGGGGTTGCCGGTCTCATGCTGTGTAAATGACGACGGAAGGGGTATTCTAAGTTAGTTCGCTGGGCTCCCAATGCACCAGCCAGCACCAGGGGTAAGAGGCGTACATGGCCACCAGAAGGACGAAGACGGGAGCCGGGGAGGTGGTTAGGAACAGCGATGTAAGGGACCTAACGTTGCGCAGGGGACGTGTACCAGCATACGGTAAGTACGTGGCAGTACTGATTTGTCGGATACAGGTGAGTACTCCAGTATGTAAGGTATGTAAGGTAGGTAAGGTCTGTAAGGCATAGAAGTAGAGGATACTCAAGGATTGGGATAGGTGCGTGTCAGCGCGGCGTAACCGGGGAACAAGAAGCAGATGCCGCGCCCGAAGTGGCGTCCACGATGGCTGCATATGAGCGGCAGTAGTGTGGAAATCAAGAAATCAAGAAATCAAGAAGCAATTTAAGAAAAAGTAACAGGTCAACTTTCTCATTCTTCCCGTTTCCCAAACTCGTGCTCACGTGATCTCGCGTGCCAATTTACGGTTTTGATGGTGAGGCTGCCCATCCAGGCCCCGTTGCCCCGCCAGCTCGCTTCTAAATCTATCCGTACCCCATCGTCATCACAGCCTGACGACACACTGCGCCAGGAAACTCTCCGACCTGTACCTCTCGCTCTACATCTACATGCTACGAGTATCTTCTACGCCTGCATAGTAACTCTCCCGTCCCATCTGCACGCCGAAAGTACCTCTAAATCCCAACTTCCACGCACCATGCCAGCCACCACCCGACGAACCCGTGGCGCGCCCGCCAAAGGCGCCCAATCCACCCTCTCCTTCAACGGCGCCGCCACGCGAATCACCAAGAACACCGGGCCCGCGGGGAAAGACCTCAAGAAAGCCGAGCCAGCGAAGACAGCGCCCAAGACCGATGTCATAGATCTAGACCACGCTGCGGATGCAGAGGTGCAGGAGGCGAAACCCGCGCCAGCGCAGGTCCAGCTCCCTGCGCCTGCGAGTGCGAGTGCGTTGACGCCTGAGGAAGAGGCAGCGGATAAGGTGCCACACAGCCAGGTGCTCAAGTACTGGAGGGCGAAGGAGGCAGAGCGGTTGGCTCCTCGAAGTGAGTGACTGCTGTCCCAAGCAGCTGAAACGGGCGGGCGAGCGATGCTAACCTGCGCAGTTCACCAGGAGGGATTGAGCACCGAGGAGAAGATCTTGCGGTACTTTGACATGTCGTCGCAATACGGGGTGAGTTGTCTGCTCGGTTGTTGGCGTGCTATGGACTAATGGATTCTGTTATAGCCTTGCGTGGGGATCCCGCGCCGCAAGCGCTGGTTGCGCGCGCACAGGCTCGGTCTAGCCCCGCCGATTGAGGCACTCGCTGTCCTTGTGAGGGAGGATAAGAAGGGCACGGAGGGGATTGAGAAGGCCCAGCTAGAGGAACTACTGGAAACGATAGGTGGGGATGCGGAGGACGTCTGAGTTCTATGGGTTGCCGCGTGGGGTATTGGGGGCGTTTGGGGTGGATTTTGCTTGAGCGATACTGATGGGATATGGCTTGTATACTGGCGTTTGCTTCTTTACCGCTATCTCAAGAGAGGGGGTATGATATTCGCGGGTTATTTCCGCAATCTCGGATCTTCTCCCACCTTGTTACGGTAGCTATGCAGGAGATCTATCGTCCGTCTGCAAATTGGCTACTATTGACGGCTTTCACAATACCTCCAACCTCCTCCAAGACACACACTCACCGGATAGCCGCATACCATTACGTATCATCTGACGCCGCAAACCCCCCTCACCGACCACCGGCAGTTCCGATTACCCAGGAATCTCAGATCAGTTCCACAGATCTCCGCATCTTAACCTCCCTTGCCTCCCCCCGCACAAGCCTCCATCCCCTTACCTCCCCCAAAACGATGTCTCGGACCCCCCCAACCCAGTAGCCCTCACCCACCGCCCAACCTCCCCGTCAGCGCGCCTTAGCGGCTCCCAGGGCGTCGTCCTTAGCATCCCAAGCGTCCCAAGCATCCCAAGCGTCCCAAGCATCCCAAGCGACCCAAGAGTCCCAAGCAAACAACCCCCGTAACACAACTACTGCACTCCGGCAGGGGCATCGACAAGGAAAGGGATCCCGTATCGGGAAGTCCCGTCCGCGCCGCCAACTGAGCTTTTCGACCTGTCGTTCCCGAGGCGGTGTTCGCTGCAGGTACCTTCCCTTTGATACCCACGGCGAGGGTGAGACATATTATCTGATACCCACTGCACCGGTCCTCACCGCTGCTGTGGTGAAAAAAAAGGAACGGACCGACCCCCACTCCCCTACTCCCCTTATAGGCATATCCAACGGCCCCCAATACGATGTAGCCAATACGACTGACCAAAAGCGAGACAAGACAGAACAGCAGACGACCAAAAAAACAAAAGAGCGTCAAACGACAAACCCCAACTAAAGCAAAGCAAACCCAAACACTAAAAAAACAAACGAAAAAAAAAATCATACAATCCCAGGTGATTGTTTGGTATCATAGGTTATTATGATGAGGTTTTGAACCACACCCGATTTGAACGGATAACCTTTCGCTCTGGAGGCGAACGCGCTACCGTTGCGCCAGCGGTCCTGGTTTGATTAATATTGGTTTCGCTTGTCTCGCATTATGTAGCCGAGACATGTCGCTTAGGGTAATTTCCACCCCAATCCCAATACAACGGACGACAGGGCAGGGAAGACCAGTCAATTAGGATTCACGATGGTGTCTTTCAGACGACGATTTGGAATGGTGATGGGAAGGGGAATTGGTCACAAGACTGTTACAACAGAGGACGGCAGTTTAAGGTGAAACCCCCAAAGTACTTTGTAGATTTGTCTAGAGATATGTTATGTTCAATAGATCCCGCCCAAATGAAATATCGTGAAAGATATTCACAACCAACGCCTGTGTTTCCATCCCAATCCACAACGACAACGAAATAGAACCGCGGTCCCATAAAAGAAAAACAATAAGAATCTCTCCGCTACATTTGTTAATACCCAAGAATCTAGAGCCCCAGAAAAAGGTTGGCCAGCAGCCAAAACATGAAGTAAATGCATGCTTGCCTGCTCTCAAAATGATGTCGACTTTCCCGAGCCAGCCACCAAGGACGAACAGAGGGGCTCCTATCCAATGAACCACCCGCCCCAGAAATCGTAAATAAAAAAGATAAAAAACACAGGCCCAAATAAGATAGATATGCCCCAAGAAATCCCCTCCTAAATCTCATCACCTCATAAACGTCGTTAAATAAATAAAAATCCCATATCCCCCCCTCCCCTAGTAAAAACCAAAGGACCCTTAAAACCGCACCGCCCAAACCGCAAGAAAAAGAAAAGTTTAAGCACCCAAAATATAAAAAATCACCGCGAGTACGGCTTATTCATCGCCGCAATCTCCCTCGCAATCTCGCCCCACTCCAGCTCCCTCCTCACCCTCTCCCCGCGCCTTTCCTGCATCGTCTCCTCCCACTTCAGCAGCTCGTAGCTGAAGCGCAGGTGCGGCTGGATAATGACGTTGAGGCGGCGCGCGCGCACGAAACAGTATGCGCGCGGGTAGGACAGGGATTGGGCTCGCATCACTTCGGCGATGCAGATTGTGGCACTCCGAGAGACGCCGACGCGGCAGTGGACTAGGGTTGAGGTGCCGGCGAGGCGGCCGCGGTCTGAGGAGGGGTGTTAGTTTGGTCAAGGGGGTGGGATGCAGAGCGTGAAAAGGGGGTAGGGGACATACTGATGAATGCAAGACAGCGGTCGAATTCGTTGGTGAGCGGGTCGACGCCATTATCCTGTACGCCCTGGACGACACAGACGTTTTCATCGCCCCAGGCAGCGATGTCAGCGGCGCTCCAGGCGGCGGTCTCGCCAACGCTGAGGAGCTGCCCGATGCCCATTGCGCGGAGGAGGTCGGGGTTGTTCGCGTGCCCAAGGTTGCCGAGGTACATGTAATCGAGGATGCGGCTCGGGAGGGAGCCGTCCATGTGGGCGAGCCACGCGGGCTCGTCGTGGATGCGCTGGGTGATGTCTTGTGAGGAGGAAAGCGCGAGGGCGGGAGAGTTAGAGAGGATGCTTGGTGCGATGGAGTTTAGTAGTGCCACATCGGAGGGGTAGGCGAAGAAGTTGCGGCGCTTGTCGATGTGCATTTGCAGCCAGGCTTCAGAGACCGTCACACCATGTGCGTACATGTAATAGGCGAGTGCAAGCATGGACGACTCCGTGTATCCATCAGTGCAGTATATGAGGATCTTGCGCGGCCTGGTTGTTCTCATCTCCGTTGGACTGGGCATTGGGCTGTCCCCTTCTATATCAGTGACCTCGTCCTCGTCGTCTGAGGGTCTAATTCCGTTCGCCAAGTTGTAAATCCACCTGCAGCTCTCGACTATCTCATCAGCCTCGGTGAGGGGCCAGGATGGGGGCATGATGCTCCCAGAAGACGGGAACTCGATATATTGGCTTGTTTCAGCCCCACTGTCAAGTTCACGAACAATATTCTTCAGAGCCGGCACATTGGCTCGACCAAGATCACTACACTCTATGAAGAGATCAAACGGCTCATCCTCTGGCGACGGGGCGCTCATAGACAGATCATCCGTCGGCCCCAACCACACATTTCTCGCAATCTCCGACGCCTTCGTCATGGTGGCCATCTCTACACGCTCCTGGTGGAAGAAGTCTAGGACGTTCCCTGTCAGCTCGCCGCGGGTATCCGCAACCACGATCTCAGGATGATGCTCTTCAAACTCCTCAAAATGACTCGTACACACAAACGTATGGTACACTGGGACCTCGTGACCGAGCACCTTGAGCCCTTGCCGCCGTGCTCGCTGGGCCTTGGCAATATCGCTGCCTACCCTCATCACTTGGTCCTCGTCTTCCCCGTATACAATGATATCAGATAGCATAGCTGTCTTGGCAGCCTGGATCTGGAAGTTCCGTACGGAGAATCCCTCCCTGGGGTCGATGTCCTTGAATTCAGCCGTGGCCGTCTGCATGAACTCTTCAGAACTAACGGCAGCCTTCAGCCGGGAGCAGCTCAGGTTCCCATCAGCCTTCACGATCGTTACCCCACGATAACATTCCGGGGTCTTCCGCAGGGCCTTACGCCGCGCCACGAAGAACGCCTGCTGGACATGGTTGGCGGGATGCAAACCATGAAGCCACGGGAACACTTGACCCGCCTCCGGTAAGGGTTGCTCAGAGATATGGTTAACTGCGGCTGCTACTCCTGCCGCATCAATGAGATATACAGTCGAGGAGTTGTGCGTGACCTTCCTATAATTGGTAGGCGGATAGAGCAACGACTGCGGTTGAAGCTTCAAGTGCTTTGTCGGCGGCGATGCAGGAGGCGTATCTGGCTTATCAGACGGGGCCGGGCCGGGAGGACAGACAGGAAGGTGCTTGTTGGGTATAGGAATGGGGCACGCGGCTGAGGTATTGATGCCATCGAGGTTTATGGAGTGGGTGAGCGTGGGTATGGGAGAGGAGGAGCGGTAACGCGGGACTGGACGCGGCAGAGCAATGGTGGCCATTATGACGAAGCTGTTTGTATTAAATCGTTATAGATGTAAACGCGGCGGCTCCAGAAACAATCGTGAAACCGGGTATGTGGTAAATGTAGTGAGCGAGGCGTCCCAGACGCGCGGTCTTGAAGGGGGAGTGGGAAATTCCCGTTGGGGCTGAGGAGTGGATGTAGGCAAGGCGCCGAGATATTCGACTGAGTGAGTGAAAGGGTAGTGAACTGGGTAAAGACTCAGTCCGTCATCGACGTCTGTTGTGGTTGTGCTACAGAGGGAAGCCGTCAGCCAAGCCGTACAGTAAACATGGCGATAAGGCACTCTATCGACGACCGAGCAGATGCAGGTGTAACAGGACGGCATACTCACTCTCTAAAAGACTTCTATTCATTCCCAAGTCTGCGTAAATGGCGAGAAAGCCGGCATCAAACGCGAAGACGAGGGCAGGGCGGACATTCAGATAAGAAGATAACAGGGCAGGGTGAGCAAATACAACGATTAATGGTGTAACGGCGTATCAATTACAGCAATGTAAGACAGGCGGACAGCTAGGCCGATGCCCCCAAAATGCAATGATTGTTTTGAAAGGATAGGAGGAGGAGGATGATGATGTTGTTGTCGGTGATGTTTTTGAAAGAAAGAAGAAGTTGTTGAGGAGTGAGGGGAAAGGGAGAGGGCGTGTGGTTCAATGGAAGGATGATGGAGGAGGGAGGGATACACGTACAACAAGTACAAAAACGTCGTCGAGGCGAGAAGTGACCTGGGCGTTATGTACTTATATTGTATGGTAGTGAATGAATGTACTGCAACTCCACCACGATTGCGTCTTCTGCTACTACAAGATAGGGCCAGGATGATGATGGAGAATGAGGATATAGGGCAGATCTACTCGTTCTGGACTGACTGTATAGCCAGGTCGGTCTTATGTCTATATTTGATCGTGTTGTTGATTCCGGCCTCAACCCTTTACCCTTTACCCTTCTCGCCCTGACCTGTCAACCCTCAACTCCGTTTTCAGTCTCGGGGACACACTCCTTTTTGGTGTCTCATAAAGATGGGATTGCCCCCTCTCGCATCGCCGCCCCATCTCCGCATTCTGTCGTACTGGTCGCACAGCACCGGTCGTACAGTGCAGAGTACAGTACATGACATATGAGCCGAGACAAGACACAACAGACGGTATCCGGCAAAAGCTGCGAGACAGAGGCAGAGACAGAGCAGATACAGAGACAGGCAACGGCGCCGAGTACATGTACAGTACCTTACATACAGGCCGAGCAGAGTATCCATCCTCCTTACCCCCAGTGTCGTGCAGTCCAGCTCCGCTAACTTATTGGTTCTATGTCTTATCCACGTCTCATCCAGCCTATCTATCTATCAACAAAAGCAGAAAGTAGCAGAGTCTATCTTATCCTGTGCCTGGAGGAGGGTGTAAGTAGAGGAGAGGGGTCTTCTCGGCCCTGGGCACACGATAGAACACAGATACATCCAGCACTCGTACCCCGAGTATGGGGAACAGGCAAGCGACGGGCAGTTATCTCATAGCGGATCAACCAGCAGTTCGACAGCCACACCAGAGAGGGGCATCACAGGCCAGACGGCGGGACAGGTCGGCGATCTCGCCCACTCACCCTGCCTTGTCTTCGTCCGTCCACCACCCACTCCTGCACACTCAAGCATACTGTGGATACCCCCCAAGAGCCACTACGACCACTACTGAGACCACTATCACTAATATAACGCTACTAACCAATATCGACGCATATCCTCGCACCACTCACAGCCCGCGCCCCTCATCCAACGCTGCTACAGCGTCCAAGGACCCATACAAGCTTGCCAACTCCTTCCCCTCTCGCAGCACTAGCATGGGTCGGCCGCTTGCCGGTTTGATCGCTTACTGCAGACGCCGCCCGTGGCGTCCTGGGAGAAGTCTTACCAGGACGGATTTGGTGAGGGCCGCGAAATAGCGTTGTGTGGGGATGCGATATCTGGTGGTGGTGAATAGTGATGGTGGTGGTGGTGATCGTTGTAGTCGTCGGTTTGGTTTTTGGGGCCAAGATGAGGGACAAAGGGAAGATGAGTTAATAACGGTAGAGGGAGACCCTGTCAGGGTCTATAGTATCACAAATCCAGGTCAGCAATTCATAAGACAGAAAATTCGCATCATATTTTTTCAAAGTCAGCAACAAACCACAGCAATTACGTGAAGCTTTTCGGAATTCTTCGTATCATTAGTCTATCCAAGGGTGAGAGGGAGACAAGCCGACGTCCGCCAACGCCGACCTGCCCCCCAATCCCCATAATCGTTATTACAGTAATTAGAATCAACAAAAAAGCCCATGCAAAACGCCGATAGAAAACGCCCATCCCAGGTTCCCAGGTGCTCCCACAAGGCCTCTCTTGGCCTTTTAAAACGCCATAAAACACATTAAAAAGAACCACAAGAATTTAAACACAAGAATCAAAGCCACACAAAACCCCCAGAGCCAGGAGGTGGATTCATACCCCTCCACCGGGCGAACTCTCCACCCCCCAGCCCTCACATATCCTCCGCCGCCTCCAGATCCCCGCCAAACCCCCCGTTTAATAACACAGCCGCGATACGACGGCGCTGCAGGAACATATCATCTCCATCATAGCTCGTGGTGGTAACCCCACCCGCGACGCACTCAGCGTTGGTAATCGCAAACACCCCACAATCATACCCGTTATACTGTCTAGCGGATTTTGTGTCAAGAACGCGCCAGTCGTCCTCATTCCACAGTGAGCCCAGCTCTACCGCCAGCCATGCCTTCGTATTGCGTATAAAGACGTCTTTGGACCCGCCAAAAGAGTCGAGGTATTCGATTGTGCGGGCTTTGGGAGAGACGACAATCATTGTCCAGTGAGAGGCATTGTTCACCGGTATCAACATCGTCTCAACCTCCAGTAATTTCTCGCCGGCGGCTCTCTTCCGTCTCATCCAGCGAGATACGGATTGAGGCCCACTTTTGCTGATATTCGAGTAGAAAAATGAATTTTGTGCGACAACCTTTGGAGTTTTGTCACGCTGGTTTCTTCCAGCTTTCTTATTCGCGTGTTCAACCACCATGTCCACGTATGAATTGATGATATTGTCGTTCAGCCAACTGCATTGACCAAGGACTGTGCCAAAGTCGTTCTTCGTCAGCTGCGTACCATCTAAAGTAGTCGCCAGGGTCACATTCGCCCCTTTACTCATAGCTTGATTAATCTTGATATGCCAATCTTCATTGAGTTCAACCAGCTTCGTCTGTAGTCGACGACGCCCCGTATGTGGTTCTCGAGCAGCTTCTTCTTCTTGAAGCTCTCTCGCCAATTTCTCTGCCTCTGCTTGAGCTCTGGCCAGTTCTTCGGCGGCCATCCGAGTATAATCTTCGAATGCCTTCTTCCTCCTCTCGTCTTCTTCAGTCTTCCAATCCGCATGTTCACGGGACGATTCCAAGGCAAGGGTCTTCAAACCAGCCTCGACCCCGGCCTCCAGAACCTTCGCTTCTTCATATACTTCGGGCATCTGGAACCAATCTATATAACTCTCATCTCGAGCTTTTTGGCCTTCTTTGGAAGGTGCTTCGGGCGCCTGTATCGATGGTAAAGGCTCATCTTGAACCTCCTGCTGGCGATTGCGCTTCAAAATCGACCGGACCGTTTGCTGTGCTGGTTTGTCTGCCTTGTTCGCCTGTTGCTTGCCAATCGTCTGTGCCAATTGCTGTGCTGGTGCCTCTACCTCATCTTCGGTCCCCTGTCCGGAACTCCCTGCCTCATATTCGGTAGCATCTTCAGAACTCTGCGGGGAAATCGGCCGCACCATTGGCCGTGCCAGTTTCTCTGCCATCCTGGCCTGTTGCTGGGCAGTCGACCTCGTCATTTCCTGTACCAATCTCTCGGCCTCCTTGGCCTGTTCCTGGGCTTTTACCCTCGCCATCTGCCGTGATTTTTTCCGGGCCAACTCTTGGGCCTTCTTCTCCTCTTCCTCTTGTGCTCGGGCTTTCTTCAGAGCTACCCTCTTCTTGGAATTCTCCAAAGCTACCATCATCTCGTCAAGGCTCTTCGGCCGATTCCTTTCTTCAAGAGCCAGCCTCTTCTGGCGGATGTTCTCGAGATAGAGCCGTGTCTCTTTCATTGACTCTGCATAATTATCCTCGGTGGGCATGTCGTCGACGCGCGCAGGCTGGTCCATCGTTGGTTCTTGAGTGTCCAGGATGGGCACGGCGGCCACCAGAGGAGGAGATGCGGGGGGACTGAGTGGTGCCATTGGCTGGTCACCGGTTGTAATATGAGGAACAGTGTGTTCCGTTGGTGATATGCGACTGCGGAGCTTTGCAGAAGCTCGACGGGGATTTCGGGGAAGCTGGCGCGAAGCTGGTTGCGCCCGCCGCTGATGGGTAATCTGCTCAGGTGTCGGAGCAGACGGTCGCATGACCTCCGTTGCCCGACGCTTGATGGACATATACCCATCAGCGGCGGCGCGCCTTATCTCCGTGACTTGAACTTGTACTATTGTCGTCAGATTGAGGGCTGTATCATGGTTGTGGGAACGGAAACTCACCACGGCGCGCTTTCCGGCCGGTCCACTGGACCGAAGCCCAGGTGATCCCGGCAAACCAACACACTGCGGTGAGGAAGTACCGCAGTTTCATCGTCGCGTGGTCGTCAATAATCTGAAAGAAAAGTTAGCTCGTTGCGCAAATTGAGGAAAAACAAAGAAATGGTACCGGCTGGATGCCAGGGACATCTGCCGACTCCTCGAAGTATTGAGGCTGGTCCTCGAATTGCGCACCTTCAGCGGTGCGCTTGCGGCTGCGGGGATGAAAACCCACGCCGCTTCGAAGACCAACCTCGTTACGACGAGGTGGTGTGTCGACAAATGCCCCCGGCATCGGGGGCATCCAGTCTGGATGGTCGCGCTCATGCGCGACGGCCACAAACCGACCTGACATTGGCGACTGCCAGGCCGGCTTGTGGTCGCCGCGATGAGTTGGCTCCCAATCCATCGGGCTGGAGAGGAGGTTCATCGCGGGAAGTTATCAATGAGTATCGTTCGCTGAGAGAAAAAGAAGCCAGCTGAAGCTGTTGTGAGAAGAAAAAGCTAGCTGATGTTGTCGTGAGAAAGTGTACTGCGCGCGATGATGATGTAGGAGGGAAGAACAAGAGAGGGTGGGAGGGAAGTAAATAAAGAGAGAAGCGACCGGGTCGGCACTGAGTTAAACGTACCTTCCAGTATCGAGTACATTTTTGAGTCTCTGTGCCGTCGTGGCCAATTCTCAGTGACTGAGATGGAGATTTGAGGAAAGAGAGACTGGCGCGATCGAGAGCCCAGTTGCGATTTCCCTACCCGCTGTTAAACTTAGTTTCTGCCTTACCTAAGCGAAGGCGGTCAAAGTAAGGTAGGGATCAGAGCTGCAGCCCCAATGTGGGGGATATGGAACAGGGATTCATCACACGATGATGGAGGGGTAAAGGGTTCAATAAACATTGAGATTTACAGCAGATAAAAGAAACTCATGGTTGGGGTTAATGAACATGGAGAGTTTTATTGTTTGTACAGATGCGAAGAACTTTGAGGAATAGTACAAGTAATAATGGGCGACGAGCTATCGTTTGTTCAAGATTGATTTCATTTATAACTTAAAATAACGACCTGCTTACTTCTAAAAAATGTCTGTCATATATTTATTTACAGTATATCCCACCGAGATTACAATTGCCCCCTCAGCTCACCAAGCTTCTTCGTGCAGAATGCGGCGAAATACTCGTTCAAGGCATCCACCGTACCACTGCCTTCCACCAGGCTGACCACAATGCCAACATACCCATCCGGTCGCACCACCACCACGCCACCCTTCTTCTGATCCAGACCCATCTTTGCATGTGCTGCAGCAGTAGCGTTTGGCACTCGCTGGTCCCATATGTCATCCGCGTATATGTGGTCTCTGTAACGGGCTAGCGTCGCTGGTACGTCTTGCGAGACTTCAATGTCGGCCCTCTTGCTGGCAAATATGGTGCATAAAGTGTAAAACAAACTCTCCGGGTTGTGACGCTCATGATACGAGATAGAAGTCTTGTCGGCACGCCTGTATGAGGAGTAGAAGGATCCCTTCTTGTCAAGATTGGTACTGAAATCAAATAGAGCATTTCTTGTCACAGCCTGCTCGCCAGCGAAAACGTAGATGCGGTAGGACCCATTCGTTGGTATCTCTTGCTCCAAGTGGACAACGTTGGCATCGACAACCCGGGTGACATTTGCGTTGATCAAGATGCGGCCTGTGCGGAGTGTGGTGCCATCGGGATGGATGAGAGGCGACTTTGCGGGGTGGTCTGGGCTCCAATTAAGGGGATTTGGCATATATGCCACCCCGTAGCCGCTAGTAAACTCACAGGACTCCTTGAACGTCTTGATGAATATGTTCTCTTCTCCAGCGTTGGAGGTGGCGCCCTCTGACGCGGCTTTCACGTCGTGGGCGGCAGGCGGGCGTTGAGAGAACAATGCGGCATATTTTGCATCAAAGTTTAACAAGTTTTCAGCGACAAGCTTACGCTCTGATTCATACGTCTCCAGGATGCCACGGTCTGCAAATCCAGATTCGACATGGTGAATCTTCCATGCGAGATTTTGAGCGTCGAGGAATGCAGTGTTCATGCCCTGACCAGCTTTTGGCTATTTTACAGTAAGCATATGAATCATTCAACGAAGTCTAGCCAGCACTTACGCTGTGTGTGTGACAGGAGTCACCTCCCAAGAAGACTCGGTGATCCAGAGTGTATTTGCTCGCAATGCCTTGCCCGATGGGGTAGACCGAGAACCACTCAACGCGCTCCCAGGTAATGTTATATGGCGCCATAATCTTTTTCGCGGCTGCCTGAACCTCCTCTTCTGTCGCTGTCCTCCTAGGAGTCCAATCTTTATCTGTCGACGAAGCAATTTGGATATATAATCGGACCATATTCTCCTCTCGTGGAATTACCATGATCGATCCGTGCTCGGAGTGAATCGTACATTTCATCTGGTATAATTGTTAGTCTTCACCGTTTACATTGCTAAGCCAACTCCGGGTGATAATTACTTTGATATCAGGGAAGTCCGTTTGAACGACACCATCCATAACACCCCATACATGAGCAATGGGGTCTTTGTGTGTTATTTGGATCTTCAATTGGTCCCTAATAAACGACCTTGCTCCCTCGCCGCCGAACAAGTATTTGGCTCGGACCGTTTCCTTGGCCGTACCGTCGATATGCGCGATGTTGACCTCTACGGGGTATGTAGGATCGACATCTGCATCTGTTTTAAACCCGGTTATAGTCCAGGGTCGTTGTATTGCAACACCGTTCTTCTCTAGATCGGTAATAAAGGCACGTTCGATATGTCCCTGGTGCAGGAGAGTCGTGAAGGGGTATCTGGCATCGATAAAGCTCGGGCAACTCGCCCACGTTCCCGTCCGATGGATGCCATCTTGAGCAGAAGTGGGATCCCAAAACGCCACCTCAAACACCTTCGCTGGTTTATGAGCCATTATTTGAGGCTTCAGGCCCATATTCTTGAGTAAATCAAGGGAGCGTGGTTGGATGCCATCTGCACGACCTGTTTTCGTCGGTTCGGGGCGATTGTCGATATGCTTTATTTTGTAACCCCATCTTGCAAGACACGTAGAGAGTAAGAGACCGACCGGGCCAGCCCCAACGATCACAATATCGTATAATTCGACGGCTGGAGCGGAGACAAGTTCGTTTGGTGATGTGTTGTCGGCCATGTTTTAGTTCATTCAATAAATATATTCAGTGAAACCAGAAGTAGCAACGATGACGGAGGGTATTTCGATAAAAAATATTAATTCCAAGAGCAGAAGAACTTGACAAAACAAATAATGGAAAGACGATTGAGGGGGAATATGTGCAGCATTATAAGAGAATAAAGGGTAGTAGGAAGAGGATGTACTTAAAACTGGACGGCATTTCTTCCGGCTCCCACGAACGTGGGACAGCAGCTGCCAACGCGCAAATGGCGACGAAGGAGTGATGTCGAGATGCCTTGGTGGATTACCGAGGGGAGTTTGGTTAAGCACACGGGTTGCTCTCACGGCACTTGGATCTCCGGATGGATGCGGGGGCAGTGGGGGGCAGTGGGAAGCTAGAGGTGAGATGTGGGGATCGGCATGGAGAAACGGTACGTCGAATGCGAAGAATGCGGGATGGCTGACTAATCCAGGGTCCAAGCTGGAAGCCAGCCGGAAACCAACCGGCCGGAAACCACGAACGGCACTCCTTGTCTTCCAGAATATTCATGATATTCATGAGTGAGCTTCCAAAATGTCTGTCAGGACCAAATCGAGTAATTATCAACCTACATGGTTTCTGCTGTTGAATATACTCTGGTTCAAATACCCCCCCAGATGTTAACGTCAAGAGACTTTGTCCACCCAGCTTGAGTGCACACCAAGCCATGACGGCACATTAGCGTGTCCATGCTGAAGTAAATAAGGCGAGTTTTTCCCGCCCAGTAAGTCCAATTTGCTCCTTTTTCAGACTGTCTTCATGCCATTTGATGGACCTGGCCCTCGATTGAACCTGTCAGAGGGGAAACGCCAGGCATATTTCTTTCATACCAGCCAAGTGGGGTTGACACACTGCTTTGACTTGGCCGAAACACAAATTATCTGCTCTATATGGGCTTTGCTCGCCATTGATTTGAATATTATACGTCTAGGACAATATAGAATTGGCATTGGGTTTCTTATTTAAATTTGTTGACGCAATGGCTATCCAAGAGCCAAGAAGGTCTTGCATTGGAGTTCATACAAACCATCTTGGCGAACTGTGCATTTCTATTGCCATGTAGTCCGTCATATTTTGTGCCAAAATAACCAAAGAAGTTCAGGCGAAAGCAGTGCTTTCTATAATGAGCTCTAGATGGCTCAATCCGTCAGGAAAGTTGCCCTCTATGCCACAAGTGTGTTATAAAACTAAGTATTCTTTGTTTACTTTGTGATTGTGCAAGGTGATAAACGCCTCAGCAACAATCCTATAGACAACTTGAAGTAAAGGAGGGCCTTGTGACAAGGCCCCGTTTGGCAAAGACATCTAATGGCGTCGCTTAACCTGTGGTATGGGGATGCTTATTTTATTATCCTACAATTAACCAACCTCTATAATATCTCGCCGTTGTTGGACATGACACTCATTGCAACTCTCTTTAGCAAAGCTGGAATATTTCTTCTACTGGGGAGACACTGAAATCTGATGGTACCACCCAATCTACCAGGCTAGCTAAAGTCATGTGCGCTTAGTACTTCCCCTACATATATTCACCAAAACATCAACATAGGCGCGGCAGGTACAAAACAACGAACAACACACTGAAGTACTTTGTTGCACAAGAGAGCCAGATATAAGAACTTTCTACTGCAGCTGTACCTACGCAATTCATGGCGCCTTCTATTTACTCATCAATGCGTCAAGAAGTAGACAGCATGGTTCCGAGCCGCTATCTTCCTCAAAACAACCCGCTTCTCGTCTGCGATCCCGAGCCACATGGATGGGCAAGAAAAGATCCAATCGCCCATAGCGATTATGTCTCAATGGAAGAACTTGTTACTTATAACAACTTCCGGTATGTTTGGGCCTATTATATACGCATTGGGCGTTTCAACTAATGGAGTAGACTTGCAAAATACAGAGAAGAACACTCCATGAACAGCCTGCACAACCTTGAAGCTGAGACGCACACAAATATTCGAACTGTTGCAGAGGCTGCCGACAACAGAAAGTATTAGATCCAAAGACCCCAAAATACGATTGTTTGCGCTAATGTTTAAACAGGGTTGCTTCTCGCAGAGCTGATATCGTCAGAGCCATCCGTGGCGAAGCTAACCCGCGGAAGAATCCATATCCCGAGAGCTTCACAAAGAGGCGCAATGTGCAGGGTCTTCGCAACAGAGCAACTTACTTTGCAAAAAAGGAGGGGTGGGAAGAGTGCCAAAGAGATTACTGGCTTCAACAGGATGCCATAAGCTGGGAAAATTCGATCAATAAAGCTTTGCCTCAAACACCTCCTTTGAGTAAGTTTGAGCCCTCAGTACGCGACATATGAATCACACTTCTCCAACACTTACATGCATCGACAATTTATTCCAGAACCCATTTATGCATAGAGATGGAGTCAATTGATTCTGTGTACTCGGATGACTGATAGACTGGAACTTGCTAACGTCTTCTCCCAAGGTCTTCATAAGCGAAGCAAATCCGAGGAATCGAAGCTTTCAAGAGTTGCTAGTTCCGTCTATTCGAATGATTCTTGTTTCTCATCTTCCATAAATGGACGTGGGAATAACAAACATGATGATCTTTCCACGGATGTCTCTACATCCAAGTCTTATGCAGAATCGGCCGATGGGTATCCTAATTCGCTTCCTTCACACTCTCATACAAGCCAGATGCAGCAGACCAAAGATTCTTCCAGCAGGCCGTCGGAGATTTCGGATCCAAATTACCAGATCAATGAAGGACTATTTGAAGAGCTCAAGAATCACTACCTGAAACCAAAGAGCAAAACCTCACACGAGGCAATCGCATCGTGTAAGCCGGCCACGACGGAGAAGATCAGTAACTTCTTGTATAGAAGTAACTCGCTGCCAGTGAATGTCACACCAATGAGCGAACGCCAGAAGTCTCGCCTTGAAATGTTCCGAGAGAGTGCCCCAACCAATGGTTCGAGTCAGGTGGAAAGACTGCCACATCATGTTGCAATCACTCGGCCTCGGGCACCCGGTCAATTAAGTCCCGTTATAAACACCGAGGAGCTGCATCCTGCAGAGGATCAGTTAACTGGCATAGCGAACAACATAAGATACCAGTCTGCAAGTTATCCTGGTAGAAGTTCGTCTGTTTCTCACCAACCAGCTATTCGCCGACCAGGAGTCGCGATAGTCACCTACAATAATGACGAAAACAACCATGAGACAGCTCATACTAACGGGTATCGATACGAGGAGAACAGTTCGCGAAACCTTCGCCAGCGCACCGTTCGCACCGACTATCCCGAAGATAGAAGCACAAGTACACTTGGCGGGGACGATATTGCCTCCAGGGACGAAGATCCGTTGGAATCCCAAGGAACTGCTGGCTCGCCGATGAAGAAAATATTTGGTGATAGAGGCTCTTTCGAACAACTCAAGGCCGACACAAAGCCAGTCCTCAAGTCTATGTGGGGTTCTGTAAAGGCGAAGGTTCATATAACCGTAAGTTGCCTCGATATTTATGATGCTCTACCACTAACGCTCGTTCTAGAAACCAAAGATTGACATAGCAGCCTTCAAAGGAATGTTCTCCCTCCGCTCACAGAACCCCAAATTGGGAATGGTGACCTCCAACTTCATGATATCTTGTGATCAAGAATTTCAGTCATCACTATATGCACGCCTTGATCTTTTAATCTGTACAGTTGCGAACAAATTTCTCCTGTTTGAGCATTTTGAAAACAGGATCACTCCAGTCACAGCTGCTCAATACATAGAGAAGTGGGTTAAGAAAGGGAGGGCACAGTTCACCGAGTTCAATTGTGGTCAACCTTTCCAGGCATTGATAATCTGGGAATGTCGCCAGTCGCTTCAATTCTACAGCGACCACGAGGTTCGTGTTAGGGATGCGGCCCTCGACACGTGGCGCATAAATGCCAACTCAATGTCTGTGCTAACGCGATGCAATGGAGATTCTGCTATCCAGAAGCACTTGCATGATTCCTGGAAGGTTCTGGAGATTCTAGGTGGCACCTGGGACGACTACGACTCTCTGTCTTGCCTTCACATTTCATTTCATGAGGTGGTTGCTGGCGCGAAGACACGCAATGATGAACTTGGCATTGAACACGATTGGAACCCACCGCCTGTGCCACCGACTCCGGCGATGGCGTCAATAAAATCCCCAGACTTGTCCCACCTATTCAGACAAGGCTAAACAGTTGTTGGCCTTTATACCAACGGAGTGCAAGCAGCATACTCGCTGCAAAGTCTGGGTTTCAGGACTAGCCCTTTGAACCCACCAATCTCGAATACAGAGTACCCTATACCATATACGATGGCCTGTACGATTATAATACCGTTATAGTTTGTCTACTTCAATAGTTTCAGCGCAGCAACTGTCGGGTTGCAGAATACGAGGGGGATACATGGTGCGTTGCACGGATATTGAGTGATTGAACTCTCTGTACCACCGCAGAAGTCTTTTGAGATGCTACAGCCCATTTAATTTGCGGGGTCGTTCCAAACAGTGCTTAGGCACTCTTTAGTCGTTTTATTGGTGATGGAGTGGCTGTGTATGATATTCCATGGAGGAACTCCTTCGTCATCATGTACTATATGGGAATTATAATGGAACTTCTATTTCTCATACACTCTGCCGTAGATCTGAACCGTTTAAACCGCAGGAGTGTACTCGTGCCACTCAAAAGTCTGGAGGAGGGGCTTCTGCAGCTGAGGATTTATACCATCAATTTAACCTGATACAATCTCTATCTTTAGTTCCATCTCTGATTAACTAGCTTATTAATTGCAGCCCTGAGTGATTGAACGCCTTTACTTGAATTATAGTTTCTGTAACCACTGGTATAATGGACATTCCATCTTCAGACTTTTGGGCAGGACGAGTACTAGACTTCCTGAGGGCGGTGAGACGCATGTGGCGGCTACACGTGGCAGAACAGCGTAAAAGTATGCCAGAAGATGGGCTGACGTCACGCCCACAGGAACAACACACCAGGCAGATAAAGGACAACAAGGTAGCACCCGGAACACCTGCATCAACTCCGACAATCGAAAAACGACACGCGTTGTAGCAGAAAAGAACGCGGGAAGGCCGTTGTACTTCACAAGTCAGCTGCCTACTGAGAGCCCCGTGGGCTCGAACTTTCAATACCAAAACGACGGTTGTCAAGTGTTTGCGCATTTTTGTATATGGCACCTCTGGCTTGAAATGAAAAGTACTATATTTTAGCCCTCGGCATTCTTGTACCTACTATGTGAGTAAAATTATGCCAGCCAGCTTATCAAACTCTAACTGACCGGCGCAGTTTACCATGGCTCGCTCAAGCCATTCTTACGGCCCTACTTGCCGTCTCGCTCCAAATATCGACTCTAGCAGTAGAGGAGACGACAATCAGCCACCAGTTCGGACACAGTTCTTTTATGCATCAGCTCTACCGATCGACGACCCCCTATCAGTTGTCCCCGCCCCTAGCAGCGACCCAAAATCAGCGAAACATGCACCGCGGCCCTTCTCAACGTACGATAACAACGCCCTCGAAGAAGCCTGGCTCGCCTTTGGGCAGGCTCGACTCAAAACGAGACCACGAAAAACGAGCACAAGTCCAAAACAGCCTCTAGTCGAAGTTACCGCCAATGCAGAAAATGGAAATAAAGGAAGCAGGGTTATAGATGGGGGTGAAGGCAGAAATGAAGGGCATTCTCAGCCGGATGACGAAGACCACAAAGACCGCAAGGCGGCGAGGAAAAGGGAGAGCTCTTCCAGTTTAACCGATAATCAAACTCCCGGGGATACTGGGATGACAATACCCAGCTCGTTAGGGCTCTCTGAAGCTGGCACTACGGGGTTTCCATTCCAAAGGGCGCCTGAACGTTCAGAAAACGTCCGCCCACTAGATGCAGCAGTGTCTCCAGAACCATCATCTCCATCTGCCACATTTATGCCTCTAGAAGAAGATAGTGGCAACCGGGAAATCGAACAGCTGGAATCAACAGCGCCCTGTGATGACGCACAGCCAGGGGACAATGGGACAGCTAATGCCTCTCGCTGCGAAGCAAAAGAGTACGCGAAGGAGACTGCTAGCATACCTGTTGGAATATCTCGATTGCACCTTGTCCAACTACCAACACTTCAAATGATGCCTATATATTGGTCACCCGTCCATGATGTCGCTGCAGTTACTCGCGGAACATGGTTTTATCGAGATACTATGTATCCTGTGGAAAGTGCCGTTGCCAATCAATTAGAAACGGGGTATCGAGAACTCCGTCCGTGGTCTCGGACATGGAGCGATGAGCTCGCAAGTGCGCTTACTCTCGGCGCAGATGGCGAGGAAAAGATATCACATCGACTATGGCCGAGTGACGAGGAGCCGTCTGAGGAAACCCAATCTCATTCCGCGGTCTCCCCAAACAATTCTCGATGCGCTGCCATGTGCTTCAACGGAGAAGTTGCCGCTGAGGGGAATGCCTATCTTATCGAATCTGACGAAAAAAGTACTGCGAAAGTAGACACTCCACGTCGCTATCCAAACTCGCATGTTATCTACAAGGATTCGCGAAATGCGTATATTTTGAAGCCTAGCCTTCAACCATCTGCCTACTACGGAAGGAAACCGCTTTCTAAGATTAGGAAAGGTATTACCGTTGGGCTACATGTCGTCCGCGGTTTTGATTGGCCATTATGGGAGAAGCTACACCCAAACCACAAATCCGCTGTAGCTTCGATGGCAGAAGAAGCAGCCGCGGCTTCCGAGACTGCAAATACAAGCCAGAGAGCTGTCTGTGAAGCTTGTGCATCCCAACCCGAGAGGCCGGCAGTTACAGATCTTGTTCTTGTTATACATGGAATTGGTCAGAAGCTGTCTGAGAGGGTGGAGAGTTTCCATTTCACACACGCAATCAACTCATTCAGGCGGTCTATCAATGTAGAATTGGCCAATGAAGACGTCCAGACGGTCCTCCGGCCTGGCCTTGGTGGGATCATGGTCCTTCCGGTGAATTGGAGATCTAATCTATCATTTGAAGAAGGCGGCCCCATGAAGGCTTCAGATAAG
The DNA here is from genome assembly GCA_000750995.1 of Pseudogymnoascus sp. VKM F-4520 (FW-2644). Lineage (NCBI taxonomy): Eukaryota > Fungi > Ascomycota > Leotiomycetes > Thelebolales > Thelebolaceae > Pseudogymnoascus > Pseudogymnoascus sp. VKM F-4520 (FW-2644). The sequence continues at coordinate 16,013 of JPKE01002740.1, read as the reverse complement.
GGCAGAGAGTCCCTTCACACCAAATTTTCATTGAAGGATATCACCCCAGATACTATACCAACAATACGGAACCTTATCTCAGATGTCATGCTGGATATACCTTTCTATATGTCACATCATAAGCCCAAGATGATCGAAGCGCTTGTTTACGAAGCCAACCGCGTGTACCGGCTGTGGTGTGAGAACAACGAGGGGTTTCATAAGAATGGTCGTGTCCACATCATTGCCCATTCTCTGGGTAGCGCGATGGCCTTGGACGTGTTATCGAGACAACCTACTGCCCCGCCGGATGTTGTTCCAAGCAATAAGTCCTCAGTGTCGAAACACTTTGACTTCGACACCAAGAATCTGTTTTTTGTAGGCAGCCCGGCCGGGTTTTTCCTATTGCTGGAGAGAGGGAAACTCGTACCAAGGAAGGGAAGGAATAAGCCTGGTGCAGGATCTGACGGTCAAGATGAGAGCATTACCAGCGATGCCGACAATTATGGTTGTCTGGCTGTAGACAACCTTTATAACGTTATGGTAAGATAAGCAATCCCCAACTAATTTGGGTTCTCCACCAAAGGCTTCTGCTAATATGTTCGATAGCATTGTAATGATCCCATTGCATATCGCCTCAACGCAACTGTCGACCCAGCGTATGCTCTGTCTCTCAAGAACGCCCAAGTCCCATATGCCACGGCTGGTTTCTTTGGATCCATTGGCAATACGATGAAGAGCCTCATGCCTGGCGCCAGTTCGACACCCGATCTGGGCGTCGGGCAGGTCGCAGCGAAGCCAGCTATCCCCCGGCTCCCGTCGCAGCTGGAAATGGAAGTCCACGACTTCACGCGCGAAGAGATTGCCGAAAAGAAATTCTTTCTGCTCAACGACAATGGCCAGATCGATTACTTCCTGAGCTCTGGGGGTGGACCGCTCGAAATCCAGTACCTGAACATGCTGAGTGCTCACAGCAGCTACTGGAGCAGTCCGGACTTTATCAGGATGCTAGTTACCGAAGTAGGCCGAAAACCGGGAAAGCTAAATACATTACCCAACATGAGAGCAGCGAAGAAGACTCCAAAGACACAAAAGTGAATGGCCCCCGCGGTCCAAGGGTAGGTTAGGTTGGAAAAATACACTATTGGGAAACGGGGATTGGAGCACGGAGTACAGGCGGGAGTTATAAATTTCCCACGGAAGAATAGATAGATACCTGCATCAGCGAAAAGGGAAGCGGGGAAATGGTTATAAAAGAATCTTTGGGTGTTATTTAGAGAACAAAATTCAAGAAAGTATCAAATCAAGACAGACGTTACTCTCAAGCCACTGTATGCTACCCAAGTATTCAAGATAGGGCTATTTGCTATTGCTGTATAGAGTGATCGCCATAACTGGCTATACTTTGCTGAGTGGAGCTGAGCTGTTATCAACGGCGGCTCGAGTTTGCCCTTTGCCTCAGTACGGAAGGCGGGGTTTGGTCGGTTGAAGCGCTAATTTCATGCCAACGTGGTGCGCAGGTGCGCAGGTACCAATGTATACTTGTACATCTGCGGCCTGCCCATCCTAGACTGCGGGCTAATTACGAACCATGAGGATCCATATTCTGGGGTCTTACCCACAAGAACAACCTCAGCTTCTGTTGGGATGTATGACGAAACCTCCAGAACCCATATTCTCACGGACTGACAGCTTACAACATCACTATTGATATGCCAGAGTGTCGTTGTGATTGTATGCGTACAGCCGTATGATAGTTGTTTGATAGCAGCACCGATGGCCAAGAAGGTGCGCCAGCGGATTAGCTATGGTGAGTGTGGTTACATAAAACCCCGCAACGATGCAACTTATCTTGCTTGCTCCCGGAGATATGTCGTTGGATGTGTTGCGCATGAGTGCTTATTCTGATTCTTTGTCTAGTTTTACCGCTTGCGAATTCGCCAGGCGGTCATAGGCTAGGTGTGAATGGGCTCGCTGTTGACGGCGAGCACTCGATCCTGTACGTTTGAGAGACTTGCTTCTCGCCTGCCTGCGCTTCGACATTGAGACTAATGTAACGTAGATACTCGGGAGGTCGTGACGGTGCGATTTGCGCATGGGACTTGGATCTCAACCTTAAACCCAGCAACGGTCTGGAGAACCCATTCGAATCCCCGGAGGACCCCAAAGAGGACCCGAGCTCCAAACGCACGCCCAAGACGACTTTCCGATCCCAGACACAGGCCCATACTCACTGGGTGAACGATATTGTGCTCGCGCAGAACAACACAGCACTGGTTTCAGCCTCGTCTGATCTTACAGTGCGGGTATGGCGGCCATTGTCAAATGACACGGAGGCGCCACAGACAATCGGACAGCATTCGGATTATGTTAAATGTCTAGCAACGCCGAATCGTCAGGCAGATTGGGTTGCATCGGGAGGCTTAGATCGAAAGATCTGCCTCTGGGACCTGAATGGAGCCGGAAAGAAGCTGGAGATTGAAATCAGCGGCGAAGAGAAGAGCGAGAAAGGCTCCGTCTATGCTCTCAGTGTCAGCCGCACCATGCTGGCCAGCGGGGGCCCCGAAAGCATAGTGCGCCTTTGGGATCCAAGAAGCGGGCAGCGAATAACGAAATTCGTGGGACACACGGACAACATCCGGTCAATCCTGATCAACGAGAGCGGCGACACGATTATGACCGCCAGTTCGGATCAGACAGTGAAAGTATGGAGCGTGACTGCTGGCAGATGCATGCATACCCTCACGATGCACAATGACAGCGTGTGGACACTATTCTCCGACGACCCTGAGTTGGGCACGTTTTACTCTGGTGATCGTTCCGGCCTCGTCGTTAAGACAGACGTGAGAAACACAAATGGCGAAATGGATGATGGTATCTCACTGGCCGTAGCTCAGGAGACTGATGGTGTGAACAAAGTTATTGCATACGGAGACCACATCTGGACTGCTACTGGTAGTTCATCTATCAATAGATGGGCTAATGTGGATACTGGACCAAGCATCCAGTTGCCCGAAGCATTCAAACACCGCAGGACATCGAGCGCCGCGTCAAGGCAGAGACCCATCTCACCACCGATCGTAGCTTCCAGCGCCAAAAAGGAGATCCCAGTTAGATCGATACTCAGAATTTCGAATACAGCAAGTTTCCCTGCTGCTGCCATAGATGGAGAAGCTATGACCGCATCCATCGGAAGCATTAAGCCGGACCTCTTGGACCCAGATATTGTTCTGATAGAGCCGATACATGCGTTACCCGCAGAAACGATCGAAGGCCAGCATGGGCTGGTGAAACACAAGTTGATGAACGACAGGCGAAGAGTTCTAACGTTGGATACCGCCGGAGATGTACTCCTATGGGATCTTCTTCAATGCGTCCCAATACAATCTTTTGGGAAGAGGCATCTAGAGGATGTAGAGCCTGAAGTCAACACCAATGAAGCGATTGCGCCTTGGTGCTCTATTGATACTAGAACGGGCCGGTTGGCGGTTGTACTGGAAGAGTATAATTGCTTTGACGCGGAGATGTACGCCGATGAGATACAGATGGGCGAACCAATCGCTCACCGCGAAGATCAACGAATAAACCTGGGCAAATGGATTTTGAGACATATATTTTCTAGGCTCATCGATGAAGTCATAAAGAGGGACGAGGACTTCCGCAAAGAACTGACCGCAAAAGCCAGAGAATCCAGGCCGCGAGACCCGCCACCGACGGGATTACAGATCCCAACCGGAAACCCCTTTTCTTCCGGGGATAGCGATGTCTCAACGCCCCGTGGAAACGGCCACCAGGTTCAGGGAACCCCCAACTTGGGAATCGTTGTTGCTACACCTCTAGTACCGAATAGCCTCCCTGCAGTTTCTGAAGACGGGACGAAACTAGAGAAACTACAGTCACAAATCAGCCAAAGTTCGGCCGATAAAAATGGCGATTACTTTACTAGTGCTCCGTTGGCACCGTCGGAGACTAAACCCGCAGCGACACCAAACGATACGCAGGAAGCAACGAAAGCTACCCCCGATCCGGAAAAACAGACCAACGGGAAGGAAGCTGGATCAAAGTTTGGCAAGAAATTCAAGATGTCCTTCGGTAGCAAGAAAGTCGGCCGCTCTACGTCCACTTCTGCGGAGAAACCAGTCGTGGAAGTCGAGAAATCAGAAGGATCCGAGACTTCCGAGCCTGCTGAGAAGGAGACTGACGATAGCTTTGGGGGCATTATCCAGAAGATCAACGCCGAATACGAGAAACAGTTGAGTGAGTTCCCCGATCAACCACTGGGAAGCGGGATCACGCCAAGCTTGCCGAACGAGGCGCCGGTCTTGAAGCCACCCACGATGACCACTGTCATTATCCAGGAAGAGACCTCCGGAGGAAGTGCGGATTTGTATCGAGGTACTGTAGGCACAGTAGGGGAGGATGCGAGCGCGATCATCGAAAAAGCACCTACCTGGTTGGGAGAACTTCTGTTGAGAAATAGAATCCCGTTCAAAGAGCCGGTGAAGCTGTCGTTCATCCTTCAACCCTGGCAGGACTTACTTCCCGGCATTGCTGGCCCAGACGGGTATGTTACTTGTTCAAGTGAAGCCGTTCGAAGCTAATATATCCACAGAAATTGCAGATTAAACGCAAACAGGATGCTCCGTGTTAAGAAAATATTGGCATACGTTGCTGAACGAATCGAGGCTATTCCGGATCAGGCCGACCCGGATGCCCTGAAGCCAGAAGAATATCTAGAGCTGTATTGTTATGATCAGGTATATACAATGCCCCTCTGCAATCCTTGTATGTTAACTAACGTTTCTATAGAAACTACCCGTAACGATGACTTTAGCCACCCTTCGAGCCCGTATTTGGAAAGGAGGCGCAGATGTTATGTTATACTACAAGAGCAATGGGCGGAAGGAGCTTAAACTCGACAAGGGGCCTGAACTGCCGGCAATTCCTGACGAAACTCCGCCCCCTGCTACGCCCGAAGAGCCTTGAGAGGCGTGTATTCACTTCTGGTCCCCTGATCGTGGGGATAACTACGTATCATGTCTATATGCCAAAGACGCGGGACGTATAATGACTATCACTATCACTATCACCTCAATGCTATTTCTATCATTGCCTGCGCCATCTATATGCAATCCCGCCGAATAGTGATACAGATATTCACATCTCAATTGCCTCCCCCCTGATTCTCATATCGCCTCATTCCGCTTTTGTACTGCTTTCCCTTCCAACGCATTATATGCCCACTGGTAGCTTCCCAAGAAGATAGCCCCTCCAATGCTAATCCACATAATCCTTGGCCCAATCCCCGAAAAGAAGGCCATGGGCCCACTGTCCTTCAATATCTGCCTTATCAGGATAAACATTCCCGTCTTCTCCTTCGCCAGCATCATCCTCGTCTTCAGCACATCCAAAGGTGTAGTTATACCCGCCGCCGTGGCCCCAGCCATACTCCCCGCCAACCCACTCTCCCACGCCGCAATCTTCCCCCTCCCATCATCCCGCTGCGTAGTCCTCAACCTCCACTTCTTCATCGCCTCCCACAACGGGAACTGGATAACAGTGAACGGCACCTCGCGGAAAATCGTAATGCTCCACCCGCGATACAGCTCTCTCCACACGCCCGGCACGCCAATGGCAGCGCGCTGGCTCAGAATCGACGACAGCGCCGCCAGCGACGACGGGAACTGCCGCGCCTGCGCGCGCTGCTTCACCACCTCCGTCGGCACGCGCACCGCGCACGCCGCGACCTCGCCCATCGACGCGGCCATCATGTGTTCCATCGGGGCTTCCCATTCGTGGGCTGTGGGCGAGCCGGAGTTGAGGGTGTCGCGCGCGATGCGCCGCGAGGAGAGGAAGGATTTGGTGTTTTCGTAGGTTACGAAGAAGAGGGCGGCGCCGGGGGCGGAGCCGACGATGGCGGAGCCGACGCCGGCGTAGATGCCGGAGAAGCCGCCGGCGGCGCGGAAGCCGAGGGGGGACTGGAGGCGGGTTTTGAGAGTGTCGAGGGGGTAGAGGGAGAGGTCGACTGTGGTGCCGGCCATGGCGCCGGAGAAGAGGGCGGAGGTGAAGGTGGTGTTTGTTGGGGTCGACATTTTGGGAATTTCGGTGATTTAGTGAGGGGGAGAGGAGGAGGAACGAAGGACTAGGTTAAACTGCAAAAAGAAGGAAGGCCATAGCCCTCATGAGTTGTTGAGGAACTGGGAAGCGTGCACTGTAAATTTATCTCGGGAGCCCATGATTGTGGGGATGCCGGGTTATCGATAGCCGCCAAACGCGATATCCCGGACATCAGCACGCGACAGTCTCCTGGCCGCACGCATCCCGCCGCAGCATGGCGTTCACCGAAGAGGAGCTATGATAGAATTGGGGGAATAATGCTGGAATGGTGGGGATCCTACATCGAACAGGATGGAGTGGTCGTGGGGCTGCCATCAGCCTGGATAGGTTTATTGCGAGCTTGCGGCAGCTGAACCACAGGGGACTGAATCAGCGTATGAAACTCAACCATAAGAATTAATATGAAGCTAAACGACTAATAATGCTCAGTCAAAGAGACAAATGGAAAGCCTTGCAGCCCGTTGACAATTGGTATTTCACTTCCATGATGTTCAAATGCCTGATCGTCCAATTCTAACAAGGTCCAGGTCTGGCAATCAGCGGTGGCGTGGATTCCATGGCCCTAGCCTCTCTTTGCTCTGGAGTTCAAAGTAAGGGTCAATTAAGATTTCGTGCCTTCGTTGTAGACCATAAAGTTCGTGCAGGAAGCGGCGACGAGGCTCACGCCGTTGCCAAAATCCTGGCGGAGAAAGGTGAGTTTAGCTGTGTCTTGCTCCCAATGCCCCTATTAACATATTAGATATTCCCACGGATGTACTCAAAATCGAATGGCCAGAAGGGCTGAATCCCAAAGAAGCGTCAAATTTTGAGTCTCTTGCCAGGAAGTATCGCTTTCAAGCTCTGGGGAAGGCATGTCGTGACCACGACATCCAATCCCTGTTTCTTGCGCACCACCGCGATGATCAGGCCGAAACCGTTCTGATGAGGATGATTAATGGCCATCGAAAGGATGGCCTTTGTGGGATGCGATTGTCTGGCGACATACCAGAGTGTCGTGGAATATATGGCGTACATCAGAGCGGTTTACTCGATAGGCATTCGGCGTCAGCGAGCCAAATTGAGTTTGGTAGGGGAATAGACTTGAACAAGTCTCGTTCTTTGGACCCATCAGAGGATTCTAAGTCGTCTACTATATCCTCTTTGGGTATGCTGATAGAATCCGGTGGGATCAAAGTCTACCGCCCCCTCTTATGCTTCAGCAAACAAGAGCTCAGAGAAACATGTGAAGCCAACGGCATGTCTTGGTTTGAGGACAAAACAAATGCAGATCCGACACTCACCATGAGGAATGCTATCCGCCATATTTATGCGAACAATAAGCTCCCCGTGGCGCTACAGAAGCCTTCCATACTTGCCCTGGTCAAAAGACTGCAGGAAAACCGCGACAGGGACATGGAAAGACGCAACAAGTCCTTCGCCCAGAAAGTACAGATCCTGAAGTTCGAACCCAGTGTTCCGTACTGCTCGGTTTATTTTGAGCCTCTGGATATAGGAGAAAATGCCAAGAGCTCGACCGATATTTCCAGCACCGAGTTCGAGGATGCAAGTTGGTGGCTCCGTGCTGTTATCCAGTTGATCTCTCCTATCGAAAATATTGCCCTAGGATCATTGAGTACTGCCGTACAACGGATATATCCGGACCTCGATTCTCAAGTAGGCTACTATTCTGCGCCTCGGAAAGCATTTACTGTGGCCGGCGTAATGTTTGAGCCTGCACCTTCCAATATGCATGAGGTTACACTCCCTTCTAGCCACACATATTACAATTCAACGGCAAGTGAGGGCTCGACGCTCGCCCCTCGGCGGATAGCGAACCGGCACTGGATTATCAGACCGCAGCCGTTTAAAAAAGGCAAAGAGCCACATCTAGAGTTTACGCCATTTCAGGGGAGCGACGAAGACGCGTACTGGAGAGGTAATGATTCATGGAAGCTGTTCGATGGCCGATTTTGGATCCGCATTTTGAATCTGACGTCCACCAACATATCGTTAAGGCCGTTTCAGGCACAGGATGTGAATAAACTCAAAGGAACGAAAATTATGGAGCAGCTGGAACAGCGGGAAAAGTTGCTGCTGCCTGTCAAGGCTTCGAAATTCAGATATGTGCTACCGGCAATTGTAGCTGAAGTGGATGGCGCGGAACAAGTAGTGGGGTTTCCGACTATGGGTATTGTTGCACAGGAATTCGAAGATTTGGTGAAGTATGAAGTCAGGTATAGGGGCTTGGATTCATGGCCGAATTAATAGTATATTGGCAGTGTTTGAGTAGGGTCAGCCCAGCACATATGGAGGACATCAATAGACCAGCAAAATAATTAAATTTAGTCTATAAACTTTTCTCTACTGGTTCGAATGATCTAGAACTGATGAATCTGAAAAAAATATGGCTCAGTACCAAATTGCGCGCGTTCGGTGATGAGGTAAAGTGCCTTCGTCGTCTATCTTCTCTTGATCTATCTTCTCCTGCTCTTTCGCCGTATCGTAGAGGAAGAAGTCTATTAATATGGCATTTATTTCCGTGTCTGGATGCCGCCTGAGAATCTCCTTCCTGATGAGCTCCACACACCAAATACTGCAGCCTGTATTTCGTTAGAACAGCTCGAGCACCCAAACATATCTTCCCACATACCTCTGATTTGTACTTCCCACGAATGCCCCGTCTCAATCAACTTCTTCTTCCGCAGGGTGGTCTCTAATAACGGACTGTACTGCATACAGCCTAGCGAGTTCAATATTTGCGGAATCCTATAATCAGCAAACATGGTTATCTTGTCTATATCGTAAAACTCCCCGTAGTCGAGGCCGTCAAAGCATGCCCACAGATCAGCCACGAGGATCTGAGCGCGCTTGAGGATCCGGACGGTCTTGCGGCCCTCGAACCGCACTTCGTCTCGGAAACATCTAAAATCACGGGCCAGGATGTTGACTAGGGAGGCTGCAGATTGGTCCGCCTCTTCTATGCAGTTCAGGAAACTGCAGTTATATTTCTGGGGAACGAAGTTAGCAGTATTACCATTTTATTGCCATGTGTGTCATACCTCGTAGAGCACTTGCCCTGCCTCCCGGAGGCACGCCAACCGCTCCTTCAACATGGGCATCTCCTCGTCTGTAGCAGACCTGAAGATATATGCCATCTTTTCCTCAGTCAACTCATCCTCACTCTGCCAGTAGTCTGAGCTTGTGATTGGTATATCTGGTCATCCATAAGCACGGGTTCCAAAGTCAGGTAAGGGGGAAAGCTGCGAACCTTCATCCAGCGCACGATTAATAGCGGCAACCAAGCTCCAATATCCCGTCCACTTCTTGCCCTTGTATTCAATGGCAAACCTCTCTTCCGTGCACTTATCAGACCAAAAAGAAAAATTGAGTAAATCCATGGTAAAAATAAACGCCACCGTCTTTTCATCCTTGGCCTTGGGATGCAGCTCATGTGATGACCAGGTCGAGGTACAGTACTTCTTCTTCTGCATCTGCTCGTAGATCATAGTGGCCGCCGCCTTGGTGCTCCGCATGTCAAGGGCCACATCTATGGAATTATCGGTGACATACTTTGCTCCATCGAGCACATGTGTCTCAGGCACGCTGGGGTCAGGCTGCGCACCCATGAGGTGTTGACGGAGGAGCGCCAGGAGCTCTGGGTCCGCTTCGTCGTCGGACATTATGAGAAATAGTTAGAAAGCACCCAAGAATGTAAACAGATTTCTGCTTGACTCTGTAAGAAAGATTGAAAGGCGTACTTGGTACGCTCTGAGCTGCTGCAAGGGGGTAGATTGAGAAATAATACTGATAAAGAATTTTGGAAGTTGTTATCGGCCACACCGCACCTTTGGTAGGAACCACTTATCTGGCGCACGCGCCAAACCTTAGTAAAAAGGCTTGGAGTCTGGTATTAATTGTACTCGTCGTTTTGGATAGTACTGTGCTTACTTGGAATGCACATAATTATAAGTTGAAAGCAAGGGATGGTACGTTTGGGATCATCGAAATACATACAGTAGGGGGTTTCCAGGAATGAAAAAGAAGTTTAGAGCCTTGATGTTCACTGCATGCGACAGAAGGAAACATCGACAGGTACTGCCTATGCATGCTCAGGTACCTGACTTGGCGGCTCCCAACTAAAATACTGTATAGAAACAGTACAAAGATACTTCCGGCTGCACCTCGTGGGATCCGGTAGGATCTGGCCACCACTCGCCCAGAACCGAGTGAACTGTCCATAATTGACTATGGCGGTTCTTGGGGACTGTTCACTCGGACTGTTCACTCGGACTGTTCACTCGGACTGTTCACTCGGGCCCCACTCCCACTTCCACTCGCCCACGCGCTGGAGTCGCGTAAAGTACCACAAGTACCATAAGTACCTCACCACCAGAAATTGCCTGGTGGGTACATGGACAAATCGGTTTGACGTCGCTCGGTCGAACAGTCTCCATCAGCCGCGCTTTGCGACGAACCTCATCATTTCCTGGCGACAAGTCAATATTTTGTTTCTTTATCCTTCACCCTTCGCTTCGTCACACTTCTAAATTTCTATCCTTTGGCTTCTCCGTCGGACTTTCCTTTTAATATCAGATGTACAATATTCACTCTCTTGTCAATTGACGCAGACATGGCCCGCGACCACTACAACCAGCAGGCGCTGGGTAAGCCCTTGAATAGTGATGTCAAGCAGGTAAGCCCGAGCCTTCTCTATACTCCATGGCCAACAGAGGCATCTTGCGCTGTATATAATGTATTGAGTGACTGCGGTCTCCGGGCTGTACTTCTCACTGTGCAATCTTTCCGAGTAATGCGACATGCGCCAGTCTGACCACCATGGACCCTTCCTGCTACCCTGGAACGAATTAGGCTGACATCTCAACTATAGGCACGAATTCTGATGGTAGGAGCCGGCGGCATCGGCTGCGAACTTCTCAAGAATCTACTTCTCACCGGCTATGGCGAAATCCACATCGTGGACCTTGATACTATCGATCTCAGCAACCTGAACCGCCAGTTCCTCTTCCGTCACGAACACATCAAAAAGTCCAAAGCTCTGGTTCGTCTTCCCCCGTCTCTGGTCCATCAATTTTTGAAGACACTTCTAAGTGCGACTGCAGGTTGCGAAAGAAGTTGCGCAAAGGTTTAATCCAGCCGTCAAACTCGAATCATACCACGCCAATATCAAAGATGCCCAGTTCAACATTGACTGGTTCAAAACTTTCACCATCGTCTTCAATGCCCTCGATAACCTTGATGCCCGCCGCCATGTTAACAAAATGTGTCTTGCGGCTGACGTACCGCTGATCGAGAGTGGAACCACGGGTTTCAATGGTCAAGTCCAGGTCATCAAAAAGGGAGTCACAGCATGCTACGATTGCACCACAAAAGTTACGCCCAAGAGCTACCCAGTATGCACAATCAGGAGTACACCCAGTCAGCCGATACACTGCATTGTTTGGGGCAAGAGCTACCTGTTGAGCGAGGTATTTGGAGCCACGGAGATAGACTCCGATGAAATGGACCATTCACAGGACTCGGAGAACGCGAAGGAGATTGAGAAACTGCGACAGGAGGCGCAGGCGTTGAAAAATATTAGGAATGCCATGGGCACTGACGAATTCCCAAAACTACTCTTCAATAAGGTGTTCAATGAGGATATCACGCGCCTAAGGGCGATGGAGGAGATGTGGACGACAAGGAGGAAGCCAGATCCACTAGAGTATGATACTGTGGCCGCTGCCGCTGCACCTCTGGAGGAATCAAAAGAAACCGTTCTTCGAAATGATCAGAAGCCTTGGTCTCTGGAAGAAAATTTGACTGTCTTCAAAGACAGGTATGTATACAATCAATCGCGGCCCTATCTACAAAAGCTAACATATATAGTTTAAATCGTCTAAGCAAACGCATGAAAGATCTGAAGGCTGCCTCCGATGGAAGCATCGCAGAGCCAACGATTATCTTTGACAAGGATGACGAAGATACGCTCGACTTTGTCACCGCGACAGCGAATATCCGATCCATCATCTTCGGGATCGAGACAAAGTCTCGATTTGACACCAAGCAAATGGCAGGCAACATTATCCCAGCCATTGCCACAACAAATGCAATTGTCGCAGGCCTCTGCGTATTGCAATCCTTTAAAGTCCTTCGTGGCGATTACTCAAGCACAAAAGAAATCTTCCTTTCACCTTTCGCATCTGAGCGCCTGATGGCTTACGAAAAGACCCGAGCACCAAACCCAGACTGCCCCGTTTGTAGCGTTGCGCAAACCAGGCTCCTGGTAGACTTATCACGGGCCACGCTGAACGATCTGGTAGAGGACTTCTTGCGGGTCCAGCTCGGATATGGCGAAGAGTTTGTGGTCAGCAATGAAGTAGGCTTGCTATATGATGTGGACGAGACAGAAAACCTCGGGAAGAAATTGAGCGAGCTCGGAATCAAGGACGACAGCTTTCTCACAGTCATTGACGATGATGAAGAGGACCCACGAGTCAACCTTGTCCTCAGCGTTCAGGGGACTGCAACGCCGACTGACGCAAAGCCAATCAGCGCACTCCCCACGGCCGTTGATAGCGAGCAGCCCATTTCGATTCCCAGACGGCCACGGGTTATTCCAACCCCAACAGAAGCCACGAATGGTGATGCCGGGCATAAAGAGCCCATTAGTAAGGGTGAGGCGCCTAAGAGTTCTCCTGGTCCCGTGGCAGGGACGAAGAGAGGGGCAGATGAGCTTGGAGAAGCTGGCCCTGAAGCCAAGCGTGGAAAGCTCAAGGAGGCAAACGATGATATTATCGTTTTAGACAGTGCGGATGACGGGGCCATCATCATTGAAGACGACTGAAACACACCTCAGCATTGGTGATGATTGAGACGTGTTACAGCATCTCCCAGCACATGGCGAGCCTGGCTTATTCATACCGCACTCAGACCTCCATCAAGGTTGAGGGTGCAGTTATTGGCATACTGGTTTGCGGCTAGGAAGAAAGCGGCATCAGCAACCTCTTCGGCAGTACCGAAACGTTGCAGGGGTATGGCGTTCTTGGTGGACTCAAAAAGGGCAGGATCCATGCCTAGAGATGTATATTAGCTACTGTTGTTAGGTATACCCCGCTACAGGAGGAGGATAACTTAAGAATTAATGAAGAATAAATGCTCGTACCTGATGTCATCTCGGTTTCTATGTACCCCGGCACAACGGCGTTCACGCGGACGCCTGATGGCCCTGCTTCTGCGGCTAGAGCTCTTGTAAAGCCTGGAAATGTTAAAATGGGTTAGGAATGATATTCACTGCGTGGTGACTGACCTAGAATGCCTGCCTTTGAAGCAGCATAAACAGAACTTCCCCGACCACCTTTGACTCCCAGTAAAGATGCAATGTTGATAATACAGCCTGTCCGATAATCCAGTTAGTACGTGGGGTTATACAAACTGTATCTAAAACTTGCCTGTCTTCTTCCTCATCATGTCCTTGACCATGTACTGGCATCCCCATATGGTGCCCTTTAGATTCGTGTCGATAATCTCATCCACGCTCGACGCTGGCGTCCGGACCAACAGAGAATAATGCGTTATGCCAGCTGCATTAACCAGGACATTGCATGTTTCCTTATCCTCTTTCTATATTGCATCAGCACCATGTCCCATCCACACATTCCTTTCCCACTTACCATTTTCTTCGCGAGGTCCTTCCAAAGTGCCTCTTTTCCCACATCTCCAACCACAACCCGGTGGTTTTCTAGAGGTGATAGCAGTCTGAGGGATTTATGAAGCTTCGACTCCGTTCGCCCGATCAGAGTGCATTTTGCGCCCTCCGTTGCAAACCGTAATGCGATCGCTCTGCCAATGCCGCCGGAAGCCCCGGTGATAATGACATGTTTAATAGGGGTTTTGTCAGTATCTCCCGATGAAAATGACTTTCTCAGAGACTGGTGGAATCGAGTTCCTTGGCGGGTAATAATGGGGCGGAGCATCATTATAAACGCCTGACTTCAGAAAGCTATCAAAACTGAATAATAGGTCCTTGATTCAAGCTATATGCAGCGATCAAAGGGAGTCGTTGCTCTGGGCCAATATCAGAAACATTTCACGTGATATCAAATTCACGCGGCCGCTAGGCTCCTCTTCAAGCCTAATACCAAGCCACTTAGAACTCCCCACATCAATCTCCAAGCTCCCACACACAGAGACTTCCACTCCTTCCCAACCTCCAACCCCAAAGCCACGCACAAGAAGATGGCAGACTCAAGCGACCAGCAGGTGAGCAGATGGGTGACGCTGGTGAGCTACGACGGCTTCGAGTTCGTCGTTCTCCGCGAGGCAGCCTGCATCAGCGGCGCCATTCGCCGGATGCTGGATCCGAAGAGTAGGTCCACACACGAGCGCGCTGCGTTTTTGCTATACAAGACTCAGGGAACGGACTGACGGCGGGCAGGTGGATTTGTGGAGAGCGTGGAGAACAGATGCGTGTTTGAGGAGATCAGGTAAATGCCCTATGTTCTTGCGAGATGGGTGAGGAGACTGTCGGTGATGAAGAAGCTTTTTGAGCTCTTACAGAGCCTCTTTCTGGCCTCGTATGGAGGATGGGGATTATGGGAGCTGGATGAGATGCCATTACACTTGATCTGAGGCCTTTTCTGCCACCTGCCCTTGTGCGAGTCCTTGGGTTGCGGGATCTATGGAGGCTGATGCTGACGGTTGTTGGTTGTTACAGTGGCATAGTCCTTGAGAAGATCGCGGAGTACTTCTACTATAACTACGTCAATCGGGATCGGGATGGGGTGCCGGATATGCATATTCCTCCGGAGCTGTGCTTGGAATTGCTGCAGGCGGCGGATTATTTGGATAGTAAGTCTTCCATGTCCCACCTCGTTGTCTTCCTCGCTAACATGTTATTCTAGCTTGAATCAGCCATTTTTTCTAATGACCTCATGTAACGATATACGATAGGCGGCGGACTGGAGCATCTGGGGTGGAGGCTGGCGTTCAACGAACTACTCATACTACTCATACGTCTTGAGAAGCAATTCTGCAGACGACTATAATACAACTACAATTTCAAATTTCTGGTATGTTTTGCGGGGCTGTGAAGTGTGCAAGCTTGGTGCTTGACATCCATTTGAGCATATGCGTTCTTCTCCATTCTTCCATGAGCATGAACGTCTATAGATGATGGAAGAAACATTACTCCCTCTTATTCTGCTCTCTTCCAGGCTTGCAGAAAGCCGAGTATAGAAGAAGGGCGTTATTCCAGGGGATACATTCCTTTCATTCCTTGTCTTTTTAACTACCTTACAAATAGATTCAATGAACAAACTTTACACCATTCGCACATCTCCCGATCATATGTCTGTTATCGCCGAATAAGGCGAACGAATTCGGACCTATGTCCACAAAACATCCCATCTGAGCATATGCGTTCTCCTAACTCTCACCTTGAGGTTGACGTCTAAAGATGATGGTACATTGAGTACGGATAATTATAAAAATATAAATCCGGTCCCTCTTTTCTGGCCGGCCCTACGATGCTACGGGGCCTGGACTTTCTTGCAGGGGATATATTTCTTTGCTATATTCAAATAGTTTATGGCAACTTCAATAATAGATAGGCGAGATACGTTTTATAGACACCTTGTGGTGCAACGGGTTGGAAATATATTTCCAGGTTGCACGATGAGGATATAGAATGTACATATACCCATCACAATATTACGTCCCACTGAGCCTTCTATAAGTCGGATGTGCATACTGATGGCAGAACATAAACGTCCCAAAACAAAGTTGAAGAAGTTGCTAAGCAATAGCCTCGGCTTTATTAGTTGGGGTATATTCTAAGCTAGCTACAGTAGAGCTGGTGAATTTACCACACTCTTACACCCTTGATAGCATTATATTTTGTTCTTCAAACGCCCATGGCCTCTCCTCACTAGGCCCCCCCT